>JBAIZL010000006.1:28746556-28819056 GCA_036971475.1 Prosapia bicincta | reverse complement strand
GTAAATATGTACGTACTAATTTTTACATTGAAAGGGAAGCATCCCGACGCGGGCCAGCAAAATAAAAGGGGCGAGCAGACTACTGTATATAAGAGACAATGACAAAATGCTTGGACGCCCGAAAACCTAACGTGTATCATAAGATTGTAAACAAATGTCAGCTAATCTCGGCTATAAATAGTCTAGGACGTGACATATGCATTATCCATGTCTGTCATATACATTATCGATCTTTATGGCTTTGTGACACCATTAGACACTGTGCCACAAAATGGTTCTCAAGAAACTTAGATCGCACATTAAAGTTAAATCAATGCTCACAAAAAAACAGACGAAAGTGACAGATTTTTTTCTTAAAAAGTGAAAATATTATGTGTAAAGGAAATTACATATGTACATACATACATACTTACTTTTGACATATACTTATGTATGTATTGTAAATAGTTAGACATATAAATGTACATGTTATAATCCGTCAACGAACAAATACATCGACATTTCAAATTATTTTCTGTATTTATTTTGTCCTCTGAAGATTATTTGTGAACTGCATTAACCGTGGTCATTATTTGTGTAACTTATGGTATAATAATCGATCGTTTTGCGTATTCTTTGTTCATAGCGGATTATCCGGGGAATTCGTTATCCGGCGTTGCTGAGCCACCCTATTCCACGGATAATCGGGAGTTTATTGTACTTGTAGTAAATTGCCAGGTGTGTGGAATTTCCGTTGTCAATTGGTGTCACAATTTTGTTCTACTTTCGGGTTAACTTGTAATTTTAAAATTAAAATCATAGCCCTACAACAACAACAAAAAAAAAATAAAATAAAAAAAATAACTGACCAAATGGTAATTTTTTGTAATACTAACTGCATATTAATTCGGGAAAACCTATGTACACGAATATATTTTATACAATAAATAGGTTTATTTTAAACAGGTGTATCTAGTTTCCGTATGTAAATTTGTAACATAAAATATTTAACTGTACCATTATATATTATACCGTGTAGCATATTAAACATATATAATTACATATCTATAAATACTTATATATATATATATATATTTATGTGTGTGTGAGAGAGAAAGAGAGAGAGAATGTTATACTAGGCAATGTGCGTGAAAATTAACGGAGTACAATTTCTCCTAAAGTATCATTTTTTAATTTAGTATATTAGAAAAGCAGAAACAATGAAAAAGACAATTTATTCGTAATTTAGGCTTAATTTGCATTAATGTCATAGGTGCTTCTAATGTAGATTGTATAGAATAAGATTCGAAAGTTTACAGTATCTTTATGATGCCTACACATTTATTTTTTAGTCTATATTTCTTTACTTAATATCAATTTCTTCAACTTCAACAGCTTTGTGTTTTCCATTTGGCAGTTTACGTTTACAGTTTTAATAAAGCCTTTAGTCACTCCGTTTGTCAGTAATTTACTCAATGTATATTTATTTATCGTCTCATTTTTGTCTTCAGAAAGTATGTGGTCGGTTTGTTCTGTTCGATTGTGATTCATGTTTTTAGATTCATCTGTATCATCAAAAATGTTCTTTAAATACAACCAAAATGCCATTTTGATAATTTTATCTTTTTGAAAATTTTACAAATTTGCGTAAAGTAAGGAAATAATAATAAATATACGATCAGTTATGTAGTAATACTCAGTTGCTAAGAAACGAAAAATAATTATTGAAATTTTTTACGTTATTACAAGTCTGTAAATAGTAAAAACCTTACATAGAAAGTTGAATTCAATATTTACGTACTTTATTCACTGTGGTGATTTTACGTCCAAGAGAAGTATGGCATCTTATTTTGATGGTATAGGTCTTTGTATATCCGCCGGGGGACACTTTGTTGTATATAAGCCTATGCGCATTGTACCACTTCACTTCAGTTACAAAAAGGTAATTGTTTGAAACGATGTGATGAATATCGTTTGAGTATATTCGTGGAATGAAATTGATTGTTGTAAAATAGTCAACTGTTTGAATTACATCCGATTTCTCTTTCTCTGAAAAACTAACACATGAAGTAAAAATAGCTTCAAATACATTATTTTGACTTTAACTCTTTATAGCTGACCAGAACATAAAAGTCATCGGTAACTTTAGATACATTCCGAGGCCACAAACGGAGAAACAAGTGGTTTTCTGTTGTGATTTAAAAACAAAACCGCGCGCTACTTTTTCATTAGCCATAAACAATTCTCTTTAGATATTTTCAAGCAATCTAAAAATCCACCTATGACAGAAACAAAGAGAATAGGCACAACACAGAACGTAAGCTCCTTGATATGAAAACGCAATAATTCTTGTCAAGGAATCACCTAGATCAGTGAATGAACTTAGCTAGTCAGTAAATGTTGTTTGAGGTCAAAACTTGACATTTACTGATCTCATTAATGCCTCATAAGCAGTGACTCTAGGATTTAGAGTAGCGGTTCCCAACCTGTGGTACGCGTATCCCTGGCGTATGTAGAAGCCTGTGGGGGTACACGTACCCCCAGGGGTACATAGAAGCCTGTGGGAGTACGTAGAAGCCTGTGGTGTGGTACGCGTACATCCAGAGCCTTGGGGGGGGGGGGGGGGGGGGGGTACGAGAAAATAACAGTAATGGCGGACATCAATAATTCACACTTTAGATTGCATACCAATACGAGGTTCCATTAGTAATTGACAAGATAGTTGATGAGTTGTTGATCGGAAATTGCGTGGAGCTTGTATGTTTGTGTGGGACTGAAAGGACAGATTGGAATAGCGATGGGGAAAATCTATTCCAGATTTAGGTGAACAATACAATTGCAAGATTGGGTACGATTTGATGATAAGAAACATTCAAGCGATCGTTAGTCGTGTTGTCCACACAAAAATATCGTATACACAACCGGTTGCTCCTGCTCCACTCATTACCTATAAGGCAGTTTGGGAAGCACTCTTTCTTAACCACGTTCAGGAATGGGGTACTATTCATTGGAAATACGTGTTTAGGGGTACGTAAAATAAAAAAAGGGGAGCCACTGCTCTAGAGAATAAACTATTGCCTATAGGCCTGGCGGAATATAGTTCATTCCATCATTACGTATTGGGCTTGTATCATGGCTTGTAGAGTCGTATTCGAAGGTCACAAGAGGAATATGGCATAACTCGTATTTATATCAGGACAGATCAAATGATAAATGGAATTTAAACACAAAAATAAATTAAAAACACAACTGCAGATGAAGTGTAGATATTCCTTAATAAGGCAATTGTACAGGAAACTCTGCAAGAGAAGTTGTATAACAGTGAACTAAACCATCCTACGCAAGCGATGATTATTCTCATTCCAGCAACTTCCAACATTCTTTCTTCCGGGAGACACCTTCCTTGTTTTAGTTCTAGTGCGACCTACCAGCACGTATTACACCAAGGAACCGCCCACTCTAATGTGTAACCGTTATATCTAATGATATTTACCCTTACTGATGCTTCTTCTCATAAAAGATAGACACCCCTTAGGATTTTGACAGATATTAAGTCCTTTTCAAGCATACGACATTACACAGGTGATTATATTTCGTACCATTTAGTTTTATATCCTAATCTTCATACTGTGTATATCAACAATTATTTTGTTTAATGGACTCTAGTATTCCATTCCCTGAGTTATACTGATTTACTTATTCCCTGTAAGTAGAGGGAATTATTCTACTTAGGCTTTACAATTAAATGAATACCTTTATTCAACGAATCAGAGGAGCATCATACTTGTAGGTTGATTTTGCCGATAATTTACAATTTAACGTTCTCGTATAGAAATGTAAACCCTCCGTACAATATATAGATCTATATTTATTATTAGCTCAATAGTTAATATTCAGTCCCTTCTATCAGCTCAACTTTATTTTTATATATCTTGTTCAAATTTGCCATTCTTTATAAAATACTTTTCATTTATCCACTCTAGTTCACATATATTTTTGTAAACTTGTAGTGGAAGACACTTGATGTTAGTACAGTGTGTTTGAATATTATTTCATTAAATAATTGATTAACTTTAGTTTTATATGGGAGAAACACTTTTCCCAAAAAGGGCAAGATATGCTATATAGTTATGTAGGCCCATTTAGCCTACAATAAGTGATAACATATGATTTCATAGAATAGCTGATTTTATGTTTCAAGTTATGTGTTAGAACAGCTGATTTTATTTTTTAGGTTATGTGTTAGAACAGCTGTTTTAACGCATAGGTTATTTTACTTTATTAATATTTGTAATTGTTTAATAAAGAGTAACTAAAATAAAATTTGTATTTGTTGGCCTAAGTAGGAATTGACTTTAAAAAATCTTTAAATCTCCCACAAAGGCTGGGCTGGATTATTTGTCGGTTTGCCAGAGAAATGTTTAACGTAAGATTTCTGAAATTATGAATAGAAGCTAATGAGCTCGCCATTGTAACTGGGATTACGCCTTAATACCTGGCATCTCTGAAGCAGAAATCATTAGCAAAGGCATTCCCAATCATTAGTCTTCACAAGTTATCATCGTCCTTAAAACCTGTCTGCCTTTGTTAAACGGTTCAACGGAACAAGTAATGGAATTTGAAACCTTTTGATTTAAAGTCATTAGAACAAAGTCAGTCGTTTCTCGATTTATAAATTCCATAGAATCTTTGTCCCTTGTGTTCAGCAGGATATTAATTTCCACGAGAGATTTTCCATGAGTGAACAGTATAGAAAAGGAGGGGGTTGATTAAAACTCACATTAGACACGTGTTATTAATGAATTCAATATTATAATATACTAGCAGAGTACCCGTCCTTCGTACAGGGTTGGCGTATGTTTCTATTGATTTAATTTGTATTTGTTTAATTTAATTTATTGAAATTAAATCCAAAATATATAAAAAACTACAGTTTAAAACTTACCAATTATTATCTTGAAAAAGCAAGAAAAGCAAAAGCTTTGGCTTGTAACATAACATTTGTAAAGTATAACTAACCTTGAAAGATAAATAACAACAAACATTTACTATCACCTATTGTTTAATTGTGTTTAAAAGTAATTGTTACAGGTTATTACAAAGAAATTTACTAACAGCTGATTAGGCCAAGTATATAACCAAGTATAGATAATTGAATGGTAAGAGTTTTTAAGGCCAGTGGGGTGGTGCCCTGACGGAAGTTTTAAATAAAAATAGGCCTATTAACCAGGGAATCTATGAATGTCCATGTGAAGTTTCAGCTCACTGCTGAAATTAGTTTTACATGATTGAATAAAACACGCACACACACACACACACGCACCATTCGATTATACTGTAATAGTATAGATTAAACAAAAAATAAATATATCAACCCATAAATTTACCGATTATTGTTTTGAAAACCAAGAGAATGGAAAGATTTTACTTGTAGCATAACATTTGTAAAGTACAACTAATCTCAAAAGGTGAAAAAGAACAACCAATCACTATCAGCTGTTTCAATGTGTTTAAAGGTGACTTTTAAACGTGATTATAACCTGATTAAACCAAGTATATAATGTATTATAGATTATTGATTGTTAAGGAAGATTTCAAGGTCTGTGGTGTGGTGCCCTGACGGAATGTCTAAGTAAAAATAGGCCTAAATGTTAATCAGGAGCCCTAAGAATGTCCATGTAACGTTTCAGCTCAATGGGTTCAGTAGTGTTCATGTGATTGAATAAAATACACACTCACAAACATACACACACACACACAAACACACACACACAGACATACACAGACACAAACAACAAACAAACACCCACAACACACAACAAACTCACACAAACACAAACAAAAACATAAACACATACACACACAAATATACATACACACACAAACATAAAACACAAACACACAAACACACACACAGACATACACAGACACAAACAACAGAAAAACACCCACAACACACAACAAACTCACACAAACACAAACATAAACACATACACACACAAACATAAAACACTCACACACACACACATTATTAGATTTTTATAAAATAGTATATAAGTAGAACTTCACCAAACAGAACAAAATAACATGCAAAGGCACATAGTTAAATTTAAAATCTTTTTTACTCATGAATAAATTGCTAATTAATCAAATACAAATTTACATTATGAAGCTGTATATATGTTACTAAAAAAACAAAATACTTCCAAAGAATAATTTTAATAGAATAGTAAATTAAACTGTCGCTCTTCATCTACTAGGCTATATTTTTTTATGTAAGTAGAGTTTAATATATATTTAGAGTAAAGTCAATTTTTACTTAGTTCAACAAAGAAAAATAATTTTGTAATAAATATTTTATAATAAATAATTACAAATAATCACTTGAAGTAACATAAACTATGCGTTGTAACAGCTGTTCTAGCACATAACCTATAACATAAAAACAGAGGTTTAATGAAGTCACTCGTAAGTTAAATTGGACGAAAAGACTATATTGCATTTATTGGCCCTTTCGTGGAGTGTTTCTCCCATACAGGCTTGAAATTAATTTAATTCAGTGAATTTCAATAATGAATTTATATTAGAAAAAAAAACTGTACATCAATTGAGTTCCTCAAAAGATGTATTTGTACTTAAAGTGGAAGAATAAAACGTTTTTTTATTAACGATACAAATTTGAACAAGATATGTAATTAAATAAATAATATATATATATATATATATATATATATATATATATATAGGGCTAGTGTGAAGTAATAGAAGGAAAAAATAAGTAGTTTTATTGATATATTACGAATGTTGTTTTGTTTAACTGACAGTTTCTTTGCCTGGGAGTTTGGAGCCGTATACCAGCTAGCGGGTCCTTTAGGACATATTAGGCTGGTAAAAAAAGATATATACGGATAAATTCAATACTACTTTCTATATTTATAAAAATGAATGTTTGTAGGTATGTATCTATGAGCCTCATGCATTAATAAACCACCGATCCGATCGCCATGAAACTTGGTAAGGTTTCTGTCACTTCCTCGGGCCATTTCTGTATAATTATACCTCCCAACGGTTTTCAATATTTTTTAATATAGTACTCTGTGTACGTAATCATTTGTTTCATTTTCGTTTTTTTTCATTAAAAATTTTGGTTGCTATGGTACACTTAACAATCAATATATTGTCGATATGTATGCGAAAATCGAAAGTGAACACCTTTTGCATATTCGATTAAATCAAACATTTGCGCTCAGAATAACATATCCATTTACGTGTTGCAATTGTTAATGATGGCAATGTGCAATGTGCATACCAAGGTATTGGGAAAAATGGCCTATCTGCCGGCTACCTTCACGGGAAGCCAAGTGCACATGAACGAATTCGCCCATGATGCAATGGCATTTGTTTGCGCATTCAGATCTTTTTATAACATTCACATGCAATCCTACGTGACAAGAAATTACAGAACTTTTGTTGCCTTCACAACCATCTTCGGGTCGATATAAAGTTACAACACATGCGTTCAAACAGAATTTGATAATATTATTGGATTTCATTGTTGAGGATCAGACGTTTGGAGAAACGCACTAATAAAATACCAAATTAAGTTTACCAAATGTGAACACTCAATCCATTGACTTTTAGGCAGTACGAAGTTTGCCGGGTCGGCTAGTATTAAATAAAAAACAAATCGCATGCGTAATTGTAGAAGTAAAAGTATTATTTGAATAAAGCTGTCGGGGCTATGACGATTCTCCCGTCGGAGGATAGGAATGGAGGTTAGGCAAGACCGACCCAGATAGCTTGCCTTAGCAACTGGGCGGATCCACGGGTGGCGGAGAGTGGAACGGCCTACAGATATATAGGTTACTTGTGACTAATTATTCCTGAAGGTTTCTGAATAAGCAGGCCCGGACCAAGGCAATGGTTCAAAGGTGAGGAATTATCCCTCCCCGTCAGTCAACCGGTTGGGTGTGGTAGAAATAACTGCTCTGACGGGGGACTGGGGTAGTTGGGAATTAAGTCCTCACAATGCTACTCTCACCTCCCAGGTGAACCAAGGGCCATGCGGCTGTGAAGTATGGGCGGGAAACTACCCTAACGACACAGTTGTAACAAAAGAGAGTAAAGCAGGCTGTTCACTCCATGAGCAACAGTTAATAATGTCCTGAACTTGGGGTGTGCTTCAAGGTCAGTGACTGAATACCCAATCCAAGGTGGATGGCATCGTGCCGATGGATGAATGGTTGCAGGGTATACAATGCAGTAGCACACGATCCCCTTGAGCAACTAGACAAAACCTCATTGTATGTTGTCTTGCCAGGGCAGTGGGGGTTTTGCTCTGGTTGACCGTTCTTTCCCCCATACTTGGAAATCTAATGGACGAAGTAAATAAACAAATTGATGTTGAGTCTGCACAGACAGCGGGAGCCAATGAGACGGCAAACCGTGTGACTGTAGCAGATGTGTCAACGGCAACCACCACTGGGGGTGCAGGGGTGGCTACCAAGCTGCCGACTGCAGAAACTAGTACAATGGTTGTAGAGTTGAGCACACTTTCTCTATGGAGAAAGCGTATGAGTGGAGCGGCCAGAAGGCGGCTCCGAAGAGATCAGGTGAGAGCAGCGGGAGGGCCAATAATCCTGAGCACACAACGCAGGGGAGGCCAAAACCGTGCAACGCAGGGAGGGGTGAGGTGCAACAGGTGGGAAGCAATCAAACACGAGCACCAAACCCCAGCATGGAGATTGCATACTTGAACAACTGGGCTAATCTCCCAGATGTTTCGGGACATATGAGTATCGAGTGCGTGATCAAAGAACCTGTCTTGGAGATGGGCACTGACCACCTTATTCGGAAGTTTGCACCTGACCAGGCCCACCAAACTATGATGGAATGGTCAGGGTCAGTAACATCGGGAGCTCAGATCTGGTACACAGATGGCTTCAAGATGGACTTTGGCACTGGAGCGGGAGTGTATTGTAAAAACCCAAGGGTAAAACTAGTTTTTTCTTTGGGGAGGCATACCTTTGTCTTTCAGGTCGAAATATATGCTATAAATGCCTGTCTGGGAGAGATAGTGAGAAGGGGAATACACAGGACCCGGATTGCTATTTTCTCTGACAGTCAGGCAGCAATTAAGGCACTAAACGGACATGTGGTCACCTCGGCCATAGTCAGGGAGTGCCTAAATAACCTAGACGCCCTGGCAAGGCACAAATTAATCAAGATAGGTTACGTGTCAGGGCATAGAGGAATATTGGAAATGAAGCCGCAGATGCACTTTCCAGAGAGGTGTCTTCAACTCCCTTAATTGGCCGGAGCCGGCGGTAAGTATTTCCAAATCCATGGTCAAGATTGCAGTGCGAAGGTGGTTGGCTGAAAGACACTGTGAGCACGGGGTCAGGGCTGAAGGAATGAGACACAGTAAGCTAACCCTTAGGAAACCTTCCTTGGGGCTGCAGGAGAGTCTCATCTATCTGTCTAGGCAGGAATTAAGGATAGCCACAGGACTACTCACGGGACACTGTGGACTAAGGAAACATTTGCATAAAATGGGTATCTAGAAAGATGAACCAGTGTGCAGATTATGCGGGCAGGAACTGGAGACTGCCACACACATTATTTACAGATGTGAAGTACTTGCTGAGAGGCGCTTCAACCTCTTTGGTGATAGCACAGCTCTGGTAGAGGATGCTGAAGGTAAAACACTAGTCACGAAACTTCTAAACCTTGTAAGAGGGAAGGGGCTCTTTGACTAGATCAGGGAGGTAGGTACAATATGCCTAAGGTAGCAGTGCTTCGGGCAGTTTAAACCCGCTCCCAAGTTTATATAAATCCGCTCCCGAAACATATAAATCTTGGTAGGGCACATATCAGACCGTGATATGTAAAAAGAGGCGGTGTGGTAATGTTCTAATGTAGACCATTTAAATAGGCTCTTCAATAGATTAGTTTACAAATTATTAGTAAATATATTTAACTCGATTTTCAGAGTACTACACATTATTATATTACTACTTTAACTTAGGTATTAAACGTCTAATTTTTGCCAGCGTCAGCAACAGCTTTGTTGATCTTAGGCCTAACCTTGAAAACCCTATTCTACATTTAGGCCTATTGTTATATAAACCTTTGTTCTGTTTTTATTGTAAAAATTATACATAAGTCAGACATATAAAATAGAAACTTAGTTGTACACGGAAAATATAAACTTACTTTAAAAGTCTTGTATTTATTATTAGAATATTAAATTTAAAATATTTTTTTTATAAAGGTTTAATGGAAATAAATTAAGTATTGTAACAGCTTAGCTTCAGAACATAAAATATCATTTAAAAAAATAGGGGTTCTTTAATAAATCTGTTGTGTAATTAGGCATCATTAAAAATCAGTAATTTAATTTTAAATTCGATTTACCTTAAAAATACAAGAAGATGCGGAGGTTATGAGATTTGTCATGAATACTCCCTTTCAAGTCACTGTTTCAGAAATCTTCAATGAAAGACACTTTATAGATATTTTATAATAAACTCATTAATTACCTAATTAAAATTAAATGAGTTTTATCCTTATGTTTAAGACTAATTAATTAGTTTCGTGATAATGTTTTCAAAACAGTCTCAAGGAAGCGTCTGAGCATTATGAATGTTTTTTACAAGTAAATAGGCACGTAATCGTACGGTAGGAAAAATGAATTGACGTTTAACAAAGACGTCAATAAATATATAATATTTATATATTTTTTCCCTGGCAAAAAGCCAGTTATATTTATAATTGCCAATCAACAACAAAGACGAAAGCAAAATATTTAGATAAAACAAAAAAAATATAATAAAATAAAATTTAAATAAAACAAATATTAAAAAAAACATAACAAACAAACCAAATTTAACACATAACACTAACACTATAAACATAAATATAAATAACAATAAACAACAAAACAACATAACAAATAATACCAAAACAACATATCAATAAATCTAAAGCAAAAAAATAACACTTAATGTAGAGAATAAATAATGCTGTCCTTCCAAGTTGTCATCATTATGGAAGTTATCCAGAGCATTATCAAGAGCAAGGCGTGGTCCAGAGAGGACCGGTAGAGTACCCTTTAGAGCCAAGTCTATGTACGTGGCTCTGATGGCCGGTCACCATCCTAAAAATAGCAAATATGACGTGCCCAGGCTACTGGGAATGTCATTTTATCATACGATCAACCCCCATTATTAGCCAGAAGCTTTTACGTCCCAGATTGTCTTCACCATTAGACTGTTCCATTTTGTAAGGCTGCGTGAAACGGGATCTCCCAAGGTCACTACCAGCTCTATCGAGTTTGTTAGCACGCTCGTTGCTTTCAATGTCACAGTGTACACATAACCCTTGTAAAACAATTTCTATTCTGCTAAAAGATGGTATACGACCATTTTTTGCACCTTTCGTCCGAATCGCCTTCTTATGGCAATGCAGACGTAATAGTTTGGAATGCTGAGGCTGTGTGACAAGGATACACTGCCGTCTTTATATTGGTGCAAGTAGAAAGTCTTCTGCAATGTTCCTAGTAACTGACAACGATCATTTAATGAAGGTTGTATATAATCCACCTTTACTGGGCTTTCCGTCCATGTAAAAGTGGATCTGTAAGGAAGGGCAGTCGTTAAGAGACACTGCGGTATATCTGTTGTATATTGGATAGTGCCAGGCAGAACCAGAGTCACAGGAATAACAGGCATCTCCCGAAGGATTTGAGGGTTTGACAAAATGGTTGCCGCTCAAACTGATTGATATGATACTCTTCCTGTAGAGTTTGGGATTTTATGGATTCCAAAACAGGTATGACGCACGAATGTATGTAGCTTCTCTGACGTCCTGAGACGCTCCCTATTTTGCCCCTCTTAGGATGGAAAGTCCTTTTAGAGGACTTTTTTGCAACGTTTTCTACGTGATGAGTCCAGCTTAGTTTGTTATTCAGCGCCTAAATACTTAGTAGAACCACCTTAAGTGGATCTGAGTTTAATAAATGACAGTTGAAACTTGTGCTTTTTGTTAGATAGTGTGAATATCTGAATCACTGATTTATCCCTGCTAACAATAATGCCATTTCCAGTGCACCACTGGTGAAGTGCTTCACTCATGATTTGTCCCTTCTGATTCGAACCAAATCCTTGGATTGCAGGCGCCTTCTATAGCCTGATGGGGTCGTTTATCACTTAAAAGCACTCAACTAAGTACAGTACCATGGGGCTGATATCGTTCTGCTATAAATATCTGGACGATGAGTCTATGTATATCCGATTATCACAAATCTTTACGAGATGATACTTTACAATAAACGTAACAAATTTCCCCTTATTTCATAAACTATGTCATTTTCATTGCCTGACCTGTAGTAGACATATGTTTGCGATAGCCAGCTTGCTCTGCCTCGAACACCTGATGTCGGTCTGAGAATACCTGAAGCCTGTTCACTATCCTCTGCATGACGTTATTCAATGTAGAAGCAGATTCAATGTTGAGGATCTTGAGAGGATCTTTACCTTTTTAACGATAGGTAAAATAACAGGAAGGCCACAATTCCAAGTAAATTTGATGAGCTTCTTTGGAATTACTACAATGTGGACGATTACCTCCAGAAAGATGATATGTGGTCCATAGTTTTTCTTGTTTGAAGTATAACAATGGTCGGCTTGAGCACAGAGGAGTTAAAGGCACTGTCGATAACTGCAATGTCTAGTTCGTTAACAATACCAGATTGACACTCGTACATGCCGGTCTTTGCTATTCAATATAAAGAAGAAACTAACCTTTCATGCCAGTTTTGCGGCAGTAAAGATTTGCCACTAAGTTTCGATACGCGTTTTGGTTACTCAAGGTAACCTCATTATGCAGGTTAATAAACTCTCTCTCTCTCTCTCTCTCTCTCTATATATATATATATATATATATATATATATATAAAGAACAAAAGTCAAAATACAAATACAAGAATTATATTTGAATTTACAATTCAAAGCTTTTCGTTGGCTAACAGTACCAACATCATCAGGAATATTAAACAATTAAAATTCAAATGAATTTTAATTGCTTAATATTCCTGATGATGTTGGTACTGTTAGCCAACGAAAAGCTTTGAATTGTAAATTCAAATATAATTCTTGTATTTGTATTTTGACTTTTGTTCTTTATTAATACACAAGAAAACATATTGCGATATATATATATATATATATATATATATATATATATATATATATATATATATATATATATATATATATATATAATTATTAAAATAAAAATATTTCAAAAACAAGAATACTTTTAATGAATATATTCTTGTTTATATACATATATATATATATATATATATATATATATATATATATTATAATATAATATTATATAATTATATATAATATATATATTCATGTTTTTGAAATATTTTAAATTTATTAACTATATTACAAGAAAACATATCACCATATTTAATATATATATATATATATATATATATATATATATATATATATATATATATATATATATATATATTTTAAAGCAACATAGGTTATTCAAATACAAGAATATTTATTAATTTATATCCAAAGCTTTTCGTTGGTAAACAGTACCAACATCATTAGGAATGAAAATTACAATAATAAATTAATTATTAATTTTCAGACATTATTGTAATTTTCATTCCTGATGATGTTGGTACGGTTTACCAACGAAAAGCTTTGGATATAAATTAATAAATATTCTTGTATTTGAATAACCTATGTTGTTTTAAATTATTAAACAAGAAAACGTATCTTATATATATATATATATATATATATGACCTCATTTGTTATATATATATATATATATATATATATATATATATATATATATATATATATATATATATATATATAATATGTTTTTGTATATTAATTTTAAAAAACTGAGGTATTCAAATACAAGAATTATTTACTAATTTTTATTCAAAGCTTTTCGTTGTTAAACAGGACCAACGATATCAAGAACGAATATTGTTTATCAGTCGAAATAAATTGTGTCTCAAATTAAAAATTGCAGAACATTGTCCTTTCGTCATCACCGAGGAAGAGATATTTTTATATTGTTTATATATATATATTATAATATAATATTATATAATTATGTATAATATATATATATATATTCTTGTTTTTGAAATATTTTAAATTTATTAACTATATTACAAGAAAACATATCACCATATTTAATATATATATATATATATATATATATATATATATATATATATATATATTTTAAAGCAACATAGGTTATTCAAATACAAGAATATTTATTAATTTATATCCAAAGCTTTTCGTTGGTAAACAGTACCAACATCATCAGGAATGAAAATTACAATAATAAATTAATTATTAATTTTCAGACATTATTGTAGTTTTCATTCCTGATGATGTTGGTACTGTTTACCAACGAAAAAACTTTGGATATAAATTAATAAATATTCTTGTATTTGAATAACCTATGTTGTTTTAAATTAATAAACAAGAAAACGTATTATATATATATATATATATATATATATATATATATATATATATACACTGTATGACCTCATTTGTTATATATATATATATATATATATATATATATATATATATATAATATGTTTATTGTATATTAATTTAAAAAAACTGAGGTATTCAAATACAAGAATTATTTACTTATTTTTATTCAAAGCTTTTCGTTGTTAAACAGGACCAACGATATCAAGAATGAATATTGTTTATCAATCGAACTAAATTGTGTCTGAAATTAAAAATTGCAGAACATTGTCCTTTCGTCATCATCGAGGAAGAGATTTTCCATAGATTTCAGTTTTCTCGAGTCTTCTTAGTAATCTTCTAAGTAATCTTGAGAATTATATTAAGAAGGAGATGATATTCAAATATGTGTAGGTATTCCCCTTCTAGAGTGTCCTCACTTCCATCGACTGATAGAAATACCTACATTAATCTGTGCTAAAACAATTAGACAAAAGACCTAATTTTCTATCGGAAAAGTATAGGATACACATATTGATAGTAATACTTAACCAGGGTGTCTAGTGACAGGGAAAACCTGGAAAAGTCAGGGAATTTTAAGATTCTGGAAAATTCAGGGAAAAGTCAGGGAAAATTTTAAAAAATCGGGAAAATATTTATTTTGATTAGAAACAAATCTAGTGGCCATTGCTCTCAAATATTTGGTATTGTAAGCCAGCGGTTTAGGGGCAGGGCAGTCAGGAAATAACACTTCTTTATTTAGATGCCCATTATTTATTTGATAAGCCCGTTGCTATGACCTCAGGACTTATGTCAATAAATATTAAACGTGTCGAGTTGGTACAGCTGGGAAGTTTTAGCCTGGACCGTGGCCTTGGGGTGCGCAGTGGTTCTGTTATCATATGGACAGGTGGGGATAACAGATAACTTAGTCTGTTTCTGACCACACAGAACGCTGTGTAAACATTCGTAGCCAGCTATTTGTCTAGACTCGTGATAGTATGTATTTTATTTGACGGTGATTATTTTTACACTGTTTATTTCAACATGGAAGGTTCCGGTTTTCATTGCCTTAGTGGGCAATCACGTCATGCAGATGTCGCATTACCTTCCCTCCTTCCTTAGGATAAATATAAACTGAAAGATGAAGTGACAGAAGCAGAGATTATATGGTGCGTGAATTTAGTAATGCAACACTTCTTTACGCAATGCAGAAGGATGTTCCCTGATAGCACCATTGCACAGAACATAAGATTGCGGAAAGATAAAATTTCCTATAGTGTTGTATTCGGTTTATCAAATTATTTTAAATTCAAATTCTAACTATGTAATTGGCTTTGATGAAAGTTTAAACAAAATATCACAAAGAGCCCAAATGGATTTGAGTGTTAAGTATTGGGATGCAGAGACGGATGAAATGAAAGCTCGATATTTTGGTTCTGTGTTCCTTACAGACACAAAAGCAAAAGAGTTACTCAATTAGTTCTTAAAAGGTGTTCAAAGTCTGGATTTATCCAAGATCCTTCAGATATCAATGGATGGGCCCAATGTAAACTGGGCTTTCTATAGACAGAAAATGACCGAGAAAGATAGAAGAGCAGCTGAGAAGAGGAAAAATAATATTCAGCTGAAGGAACTGGAAGCTAAAAAAGCAAAAGTGATGTCAGTTGCTACAAAAGAAATAGAACTTATATCTGAAGAGATTGAAAAACTAAAGCAAAAAAGCTAAGACAAGACAGTTGTATAAATTTGTTTATATTCTAAGTGTTATAAATATAGTGTAAATACAATTTAGAAAAGTCAGGGAAAACTCAGGGAATTTCTTCAAGCTATTTTACTAGACACCCTGGAAAAGTCAGGGAAAACTCAGGGAATTTCTTCAAGCTATTTTACTAGACACCCTGTTAACTGTAAAATTGGTAAGTAATTATATTTTTAAAAGAGTAAAATACATTTAAAGTAATGTAAAAAGTACAAAAACTTGGCGTTTCTGAGCTACATATCTCCCATGAAAAATAAAATGTTATATTTTTTCAGTTAAAAAGCTTTTCTCCTTTTAAGATTTATACAAAATATAAAGAACTAATGAAAGCCTCTAATAATAAGGGAGCGGAAGACTTGATAAGGGTTGAGTCTTGACAGGGGAACTGTAGCAGATTGACCCGTCGCAAACAGACATTAGCATTCACTCAATAATGGGTTTAGAAGCTTTTCCTTTGTCTTTGTCGGCAACAAAACCGAGATAAAATGTTGACATTATTAACTACAGCGACTTGCATTGTTCTCAGATGGTTACATTAACGTTGGAGTCTAACTAAACGCCAACTCGAGCTAAACATAGATTTCATATTATAAGTAAATATAGTCGTAGTTTTCTTTGAAAGTTCCCGAATATATATATTTACTAAAATATATATTTTTTTGTACATTTATACTCACAATTCTTTATATTAATAAAAGAAGGTTGATGTATGACTAAACAACATTTATTTTCAAAATAACGGTGTGGTTTCGACAGCTAGTTTGCCATCTTTATCAGGGCAATAACACTAAGTGTAGTGAATTTACTAAATAAATAAACTGTATTGACTCATATATCAACCGTACCTTATACTAACGTAAAAAAAAATTTGTTTTAAAATTGAGCCTTTTTTTAATATAGAAAGGTAATATTTGTCTGAATTTAATCTTTTATAAGCTTATAAATTATCCAGAGAAAACGAAATCTATTCTGATGAAAGGTTATGATTTTGATCTCGGCTGGTTAGATCAATAAATGATAGTACAAAAAAACACGAGATTCTACAGCGAAAATACCTAACAGCCAACATTTTTTATTGTCTTTCTTTGTACATTACATCATGTCTTTTTCACTACCATCGGGTACAAGACTGAGATATTTTGCCAGTAAAATATAAAGATACCGAATTCCAGAAATTTGTTTGAATTAGTAGGCTTTTAATCATAAAAGCTTTCAAAACGAAATGGAAAATAGTTTTAGAAAGTGCATCGTTGTCGCATTTTATTCACGAGACTATAAATGAAAATATGCAAGAGAAAGTATACGAACATTACCCAGCCTGTAAGACTTTCATTGAGAGAGGATGATAGATAAGTTGTATCAACAATAAAATTTTAAAGAAAAAACGCTTTAAAGAATAACAACAACTATATTTTTTAAAATTAATTTTCACTACAGTGCACGTATTATTGTAAGAGATAGAAGAGAAACGTTTATGGTCGAAGAAGGAATTCACCCTCAATGAAATTTGTCACTTTTGGAACAATCAATTAATAAAGTGTTTAGATTGGATGGTTTTTGAACGCGGTAAACAAAGTTTTTGAAGAAAGTACTATACTGAAAATTCATCCAACATATTTTAAAAATAAAATATGTATTGTAATTTAAAAAATAAGTTTTTAAAAAATTAGTTCTACCAGCTCAAACTATTATATATATATATTCTTGTATTTGAATAGCCCTTAGTAGGTTTTGATTGTTAAACAAGAAAACATATTTTGTAAATATATATATATATATATATATATATATATATATATATATATATATATATATATATATATATACATATACATATACATATACATATACATATACATATACATATACATATACATATACATATACATATACATATACATATACATATACATATACATATACATATACATATACATATACATATACATATACATATACATATACATATACATATACATATACATATACATATACATATACATATACATATACATATACATATACATATACATATACATATACATATACATATACATATACATATACATATACATATACATATACATGTACATATACATATGCTTATACATATACATATACATATATATATATATATATATAATAAAATAAAAACATTTTAATAAAATAAAAACATTTCAAAAACAAGAATATTTTTAATGCATATATTATTCCATAATAACAAGAATTATTCTTGTTTTTGAAATGTTTTTATTTTATTAACTATATTACAAGAAAACATATCACCATAATTTAATATATTAATATATATATATATATATATATATATATATATTTTAAAACAACATAGGTTATTCAAATACAAGAATATTTATTATTTTATATCCAAAGCTTTTCGTTGGTAAACAGTACCAACTTCATCAGGAATGAAAATTACAATAAAATAAGCTATAGGCCTATAGCTTACATTATTGTAATTTTCATTCCTGATGATGTTGGTATTGAATAACCTATGTTGTTTTAAATTATTAAACAAGAAAACGTATATACATATTTATTGCATAAGCTTTCAAACGGTAATAAAATATATTTTTATTCATCTAATCACGTTCAAATACATTTTTTTTACATAGTGGATGTTATTTGATGTTAATATGGTTTTTATCAAATATCTATTCAATTACTATATAATAAAAAATAAAGGCTCTAAGTCGGATTAGAACTGGGTACCTTCATGTTCAAAGTTTAGCGCTTTGAGACTCAGCCAATTTTCTCATAGCTAAAAGTGAATTTCTCAAAGCGGTATATGAATTTTGTCTCTTTCCTCCGTCTGGCTGTCATCGACACCTCCTCTGTACAACTTTCAATAATTGCCATGGTTACCACACAATATCACAAATAATGCTCTAGGTTTAAAAATGAATGAAAAGAAAAGAATTAACAAACTGGATTAACGATATTGAACTTGCAATGCGACAGAGCAAAAAGAAACTACAATACAATGCAAACGACGAAAATAGAAAGCATGTAAACAGTAATAAGTAGGGATGGGCCGATTCCTAAAATTTTCGATTCCGATTCCGATTCCGATTCTAAAATTTTCCGTTCGATTCTCGATTCTTTAGTCGATTCTCGAGTCTTTCAAGTTATATTAGCTTACATTCTAGCTCTCTAATAATTAATTTAGTTAACATCTTGGTCATATGGCAAAACCTTTAAAAAGTTCTGTTTTAATGTAATAGGCTACACAAAACCTTCAACCTTGATTTACCAATAGGAATTTTTTGAAACATAAAAACATATCAGATTAAAGTAATGACTTATTTTAAAGTTAAAAATGTGAACTTTACTTATTTTATGATGTTTGAAAAAATTCCTAAGCCTATTTACATTGTCTCCCAAACAAAACAAAAATTAAAAACAAACGAACAACATAAAAAGTAAAAAATTAATACAAATAGGATAGTTTTTAATATTTAAAAGTCTGGTAGGTAATGTACATTTCTGTTCAAAAACAAAAGCATTTGACCACGTTGTGGGTCAAGCTAGTTTCATTGCTAGTCACATATTGCTCCTGAAGTTGAGAAAGGTTTTTCAGAAAACACTGTCGTGAGTGGGCAGACAGGTATTTTATTGCCATTGCGTTTAAATGAGGGTATTTGGCACTTTGTACTGCCAAATACTTCCCAACATCACAATCTGGACTGGCTAATGGTTCCCCCAGATAATTGTTTACTTCTTCTTCTACTGTCAATTCCCCTGGGGTACCATCCTCCTCAACATTCTGGATTAGTGGGGCATACCTTCTCCACATCTGGTGGGACCTTTTTTCTGCATGTGTCTGGAACAAGTGCAACTGATTCAGGCCTATTTTGTATTTATTACTCAATCCCAGTTGATTTTTAACCAACTATCACTTGTAGGTCCTGTGTCTGAGGATAAAGTTTCTTCAAGTATAGATCTTTTTTGTTGATAAATTTGGGCAAAATGAATGTTGTTTAAGTGCTTTTTCATATTTGATATATTATGTGGTTTTCCACCGTCAGTTTCTGTTAACCGTCATCGAATTGACGTGACGGCCAGTACCCTGAACCGAATACCGTCGGGCCTCTTAACGCTTTATGTTTATTAGTACTACTCAGCTGGTGTTGCTACTTTTGGAAACATTAAGGCACAGTATTTAACAACAAGCTTCACACTACTTACAGATGTATTTACGATGGTTTTTGTTTGATAGATAAACGCCGACGGGATTAAAAACATGATGTTATTCTAAGAGCTTTTTGTCCGTAGTTACAGGCCGACACACATATTTGTTATAACTTATTGTAATGATTTTCACTACTGTTTTCAAAATTCTCTCAAAAACATGAAAGTAAGTCGGAAATATTGACTAAATATTTAGTTGTAAAATAATCCTTAAAAACAGACTTTGTGAAAGTTAAGTACAAACATTGATACACTTAGATAAACTCATCTTTACTAGGAAGTAAATTATAACGTAAATTCCTTAACAAGTAAATTACTTGGTGTTAAAACTTTTACTTAATATGAATCTTGGATAGTATTTACTGGACCTGTAGCATTACTTATCAGAGAGAGAATATATTACACTTTAGTTCTATATTCAAAATATTTATAAACTCACAAATCAATCACATGTGACACGTTTACGTGACTTAGTGATAGGCGCAAAAACACTTTTATCACCAGTCAGTTTATTATTTGGGTAGCCGGGTCATGAAATTATGGTTTTGTTGTTTCTTGCTAACACAAAACACAAAAAGTATCACAACAGTGTTGCACAGATAATAAAATTTAATTAAATCAAAAACAATGTCGGGTAAATTGGTCCGACGGAGTTTATTTACGTTTAATTTACGGTAGGAAAAAACTATGTTGGGCCAGTTGGTCCGACACGTATTTTTGTAAATATTATGATGAGAAACGTATATTCATATTTAGATATGATAGGGGAACAAAGTATAAGAATACATGATTTAAAAATGAGCTTAAAATATTTTGGCAATTCTCTATGAAAACGCGATATTGTGGCCGGCAGCTAAAGTATTAAGGTACAGTGACGCGTTCGCTTTGTTTGTTAAACTACACGAACTATTTCACCTGTAAGTTTATATTACTGTACATTATTTTGCTACATTTTTACCTACTGTGCGGATCTCTTTATCATGTAATAAATAGTTTCATTTGCTATTACAATCGTGTTTATTTTCTTTTCGCTCTGAAATATATTACATTACTGTGAGAGTGATATCTGTCTATAATATAATTTATTGAGGTTAAGTTTCGGAGGAATAATACGGTGTTTCTGTTATCCGTCTATTCGCTCAACCATCATGGCCACGGTTAATCGAGTTTTTACTGTACTATTTTGTGTTTTGTTCTGACATCTATAAATCAGTGGCAGTAAGACACGTGGGAGAGAGAGAGAGAGAGAGAGAGAGAGAGAGAGAGAGTATCGAACCCGCTCTAGTGAGAGAGAGAGACGAGCGATGTCAAACGACCAGAAATGGTTACGATCTTGATTGCTGTTGCTTCATAAATAATAATATTTTCGTTTACTTTAATCATTTAATTCATTCAAATCAACCAATACATAAATAAGATATAGTTGGTAATTAATTATTTTTCCAATAAATTACTCCACACACATATCTTAATAGTTAACAAAATAGGAATCGGAATCGACACTTTTATGATGAAGAATCGAGTATCGGCGATTCCTCGATACCACCTAGAATCGACGATTCCTGGAATCGAGAATCGGAATCGGCCCATCCCTAGTAATAAGCGACCATAATATTACATCACCATAGAAAGGTAAATGGAAAATTGCAAACAAATTCCCTTTCGATTTTGCCACTTAATATTTTTATTCTGACATATGTATATACATATTTATATTAGTTGTAATTGTAAGATAAAAAAACAAAAATAAAAAATTATTTTCTTGAACTTGAGCAGGAATTGACTTGAAAAAAAATGTATAACTCGTTTTCAATGAAACTTTTTTTTATTAATTCTCATTAATTCCTTTTTTTAATCTCTGAATTTTTTAAATTGTTTTCCAAAATTATTTTGAACTAGAGTTTTTGCAATTCTCCTGGCTGTAGCTACACCTGTGACGCTGTAAATAATTCATGGATAGATGCTCCCAAATGATTTAATATTTAATGATTAAATGTAAGAAGGGTTAAATGAATGAATAAAGTTTTGTAGATATTGAAAGAGACTCATACAAATGTAGGCCAGTGATCTTATATTATTAATGTAGTATGTATTACTATTGTGGAAAATTGTAGTTTTATCATAAGTGACAACAAAATGTATAAATTACAAATTTGCCTAATTCATTAAAACCTTGTCTTTTATTTTCGTCCAATTTTCGACATTCTAAAATTTTGTATAATTATCGTTCTTCAATAACAATACATAAATTAATTAACATAGGCAGTGTGCTTTTAATGTAGTTGAAATGTTTTTGAGGTTTCGGTATTTTACTGATGTAATAAAGAAATAATTTGCCATAGTCATCTTCTTTCGGTAAGTATACAGATTTTTAGTTTACTGTATAAGATGAATAATTAGGCTCGAAACGGCGAATAATTAGTAAACTTTAAAAATTAAAATATAATAAGTTTATATTATGTTTGTAATAGTCTCATCTACTCAGTTCATAATTACATTTTTTTCATTAGTTACAAAGAGAAGGAATTGATTTCTTTATTTTTATATATTGTAATACACTATTAGTATTAATATTTGTTGTGGATTGTTATTTTACCTGTTAAATATGAAACAGGTTAATGAAAAATACATCATTATATGTAATATGGTTATTATAAAGTTTTTTCAAAATTTTTTTCCATTTTACTTTTTATTTCATGCAAAAGATAGTTAAATCCAGTCAAAAAATAATGTACCAGTGAAATAACGACAATAGCAAGGTTGAAAGATGAAAGAGAGGTAACGAGGTTCGATCAGAAACAAAGGGTAGTTGTCTGTTTTTGTCAATCAGTGCTTTATAGGGCAGGTTTCTGAGAGCTAATGAAGGTAACTTTGTGGCGAGAGGGAGGGGGTTGACACGGGTTTCATCTTAATGCACATTAACCGCAGAAAAACAGAACGTATTGTCTCTGTTGTCATTAGCATTTTCAATCATCACGATGGAAGAACAAGATTAATGGACTGAGCCAACCTTTGAGCTTTTATTTTAAGTTTTAGAGTTTTATATTTCGGTTACTAAATTTGAGCAAGGGTTTTGCGTTGAATTTATATATTTTACAACTTTTCCGTTACTTTCTTTAGAATACCTCTCTAATTGTTTTGTATTCGGTTTAGGTTTCAAAGCTGATACTTTTCAAGAAAATTAAAAATTTTCAAATATTATCGTTTTTGTTTACCACAGAGTTTATAATACTGTGGTACTGCCGGAAGAAATGAAGAACATCAAAGATTTTTAGTTATAAAATTAAATCAATTATGCCATAAGAAGTCGATTAATCGTACGTGACCTTATTTAGTATGCTTTAACTTAGTAAACGCACACAAACTGCATTTACACGATTATTATAATGTAACTTTTTGTACAAAATTATCCTCTAATGTAAGGTAATATTATTATCTTCAACAAAACTATAAATAAGAATTAACAATTATAATAAATAAATAAACACAGGACACACCTTAATTTATATTCTTAAATAAATTTAAAAGAAATGTATAAATAAATATATACTTATACAGATTATAGTGTTATACGTATAGTGTATTATATACACTACACATGTAAGTACAGATGTGTGTGTGTACGTTCGCACGTGCACCTGCGCGTGTGTTTGGTATATTTGTGTGATGGAAGGTGTGTGTGTGTGTTTGTGGGGAGAATGTGTTTGTGTTTGTAGGGGATGTATGTATGTATGAGTGTTTGTGTGTGTGTATGTATATGTGGAGGGATGTGTTTTGTGTGGTTGTGTGTGTCTCTGTTTTCCGATCCCGTGTGTCTGTGTGTTTGGGGGGTTGTGTGTGTGTTTGTTTGGGGGTTTTCGTGTGTGTGTGTTGGGGGCGGGGCGTTGTATGTTAGAGATGGGGTGTTGTGTGGTTGAATGTACGTGTTTGTGTGTGTGAGTTCGGGGGGCAAGTTTGTGTGTGTGTGTGAACTGTGTTTGTGGGGAGAATGTGTTTGTGTTTGTAGGGGATGTATGTATGTGTGTTTGTGTGTGTGTATGTATTTGTGGAGGGATGTGTTTTGTGTGGTTGTGTGTGTCTGTGTTTTGCGATCCCGTGTGTGTGTGTGTATTTGGGGGGGTTGTGTGTGTGTTTGTTTGGGGGTTTTCGTGTGTGTGTTGGGGGCGGGGGGGTTGTATGTTAGAGGTGGGGTGTTGTGTGGTTGATTGTACGTGTTTTGTGTGTGTGAGTTCGGGGGGCAAGTTTGTGTATGGGAGGAGGTTTTGTGTGTGTGTGTGTGTGTGTGTGTGTGTGTGTTGGGTGGTGGGGGGTTGTATGTTAGAGGCGGGGGGTTGTGTGTGTGTTTGTTTGGGGGTTTTCGTGTGTGTGTTGGGGGCGGGGGGGTTGTATGTTAGAGGTGGGGTGTTGTGTGGTTGATTGTACGTGTTTTGTGTGTGTGAGTTCGGGGGGCAAGTTTGTGTATGGGAGGAGGTTTTGTGTGTGTGTGTGTGTGTGTGTGTGTGTGTGTTGGGTGGTGGGGGGTTGTATGTTAGAGGCGGGGGGATGTGTGGTTGTGTGTACGTGTTTTGTGTGTTTGGGGATAGAAGGTTTGTGTGGTTGTGTGTGTGTGTGTGTGTGTGTGTGTGTGTGTGTGTGTGTGTGTGTGTGTGTGTGTGTGTGTGTGTGTGTGTGTGTGTGTGTGTGTGTGTGTGTGTGTGTGTGTGTGTGTGTGTGTGTGTGTGTGTGTGTGTGTGTGTGTGTGTGTGTGTGTGTGTGTGTGTGTGTGTGTGTGTGTGTGTGTGTTTGTTTGTGTGTGTGTGTGTGTGTGTGTGTGTGTGTGTGTGTGTGTGTGTGTGTGTGTGTGTGTGTGTGTGTGTGTGTGTAGTGATTAAGGGCTTTTATAAGTTCAGCAATTCATAATTTTTCTTTAAAAATTAACATATTTATTTGAATCTCATGTAATTAATCGTTAGATGAAACGTCAAAATGTACAACAGTATAATTTTTATAAAATTACGTTATGAAATTTGAATTTTTTAGGTTTATACATTTATTTATGAAATTTTATCAACTCATAATGTTAGCATTGTCAGATCTCTTAGTTACAGAAATTGTCAGAAAAATGCATATACCTCCATATAGTTAATAATTATTCTACAACATTTTAAATAATGGCACCTTCTATCTCCTCAGTTACTATATTGCACAATTGTTTTTCCTGCAATAAAATTTTTTCGTTTCTGATTAAAATTAGGGTAGTTAATTTCTGATTCTATTATAACGATATCGTTAAAGGTAGTCAAAGAATAAAATGATAAATATGTGTTTCGTTATTGCCACCAAACTAATTGGCCATAAAATAATTTATTTTCCATTGATTTATAACAACAATCTGAACGATAGATATTGTAAGAGATTGAATGTTTTCATTCAAAAATACAGGAATTTGTATTAAGAATAGATATTGGTATATGATTGTTTATTTGGTTCTGGCGAAGAGTAATATTGATTTTTATATTAGTTTAAAAACTGGGTTTGAGGATACATATTATCAATTGAGGCAGACATAAGTGTTTGTTTGATTCTCTCTAATAACCAAGCATTTAACACCTTAATTATAGCGAAAACAACCTAGGAAGTGAAAGAATATCTAACTCTGTCGGTGCGGCAACTAAGCTTCTCAAATTAAAACAAATAAAAAGATACATAAAACTCACAAATTAATCACTTATTTACTCATACGCGTTTCAATGACAAAATCATCTTCATCAGTGAGTGTTACTACTACAAACTCTAACTTACAACTGTAAAAATATGTTTTAAAATATCCAAATAAGACGTAATGAAAAACATATGATAACACTTTTTCAGAATTTAAAATAGGCTCTTTATACATTTTACTCTCTTGAGGCTTTGAGATTCATAATATTTAATCCAATATGACTTAAGTATTACTCAAAAGCTCGAGACTTAATATATTTTTCGGAATAAACAACTGAAATGTGTAAAACATGTAGCCAATAGGTTATTCTTCCTAAAAACACTTGAACATGCAAAAGTACACACTATTCTTTGAGCTTAGCTTCTGAGGTCTTGTTAAAACAAATAAAAATATACAGCAAAATAAAAAATTAATCATTTATTTACTCATACGCGTTTCAATGACATTTTTGTAAGTTAGAGTTTGTAGTAGTAACACTCACTGATGAAGATGATGACTTTGTCATTGAAATGCGTATGAGTAAATAAATGAATTATTTGTGAGTTTTGTGTATGTTTTTATTTGTTTTAACATAACCTCACAAGCTAAGCTGAAAGCATATTTGTACTTCTCAAATTAGTTTAGTCTTTCCAACATTTCCTTAAATAACAAGGAATAACGTTCGTCCACTTAAAAACAAACACAACATTGATTAGAAATATAAGTTAGTCGAAATTTAAAAAATAATAATAATATCATTATTAAGTAAGATATGAAGTGTAAATGCAGCAATTAAATATGAGTAAAAAGTAACAATGATTGAATACGTATGTCGTTTGTTATACCTTTTATGAGCTTTGAAATAATATTTACGAGTTTACAATGATAAAATTAAAGATACACATTTCGCTTAGTGGTTGTAAGATTTTACAGCGGTTCAATAAATTAAAATGCAATTTTAGACTAAATATCCATTTATAAATTTACCAATTTCGATTGCTACTTGTAATATAGGCTTACAATTTCTAGAAACGTTCAATCAAATTTTGATTAGGTCTAATAATAACTACTGAGTTCGCTAACAGTCTGTTTACTCTTGACACTCACTAACACTCTCACTGAGGGTTTTTACTCCTCTTTTCTTTACATTAAAACTCTAATCCACCTTCGCACCCAACAAAACTTCTAGTTATCAAATTGCCGCTCTTAGGGATTTCTGTAATTTCTTAGTGACTTCACTTCCTAGAAGGTTCTAGACTTTACCAGAACAGCGTGGCTGTAGTATACGCTCAATTGTGAAAGAACTAATTACTTTTCAAGACTTGTGTTATAAATCACTGGTACGTCTTTGCCCGTAACAACGGTATAACGATCATGCATAATTTAAATTGTAAATTATTTTTTGTGAACCTATTTAGAGTAGGTTAAATTGTTTCATCAAAATATACTTCAGTTATCACTAAAGATTTGTTAAATAGATTAATTGCTAGTAATGAAAATTAATTAAATCATAGATCAAGGAATTAGATTTTTAATTGCTTTATCAAGTAACATGTTGCAGAACAGTAAGTGACGTAAAGTGTTATATATTCTGATTATATATATATATATATATATATATATATATATATATATATATATATATATATATAATTTAAAACAACACAGGTTATTCAAATACAAGAATATTTCATAAATACAATAATAAGAAAAAATGAATAATTTGAATATATGATATACCGTAAACCAACTTTGACAAACCAAATTATACCAAATAAATCTAATCATCCATATAATCAAAAAATGGCTGCTTTATATAACTTATTATATAGAATGCATAAAATACCCATGAATGAAGAAAATAAAATAAAAGAAAAAACATAATTTATCAAATTGCATTAGAAAACGATTATAAAAAGAAAACTGTTGACAAACTTAATTGTAATATTTTTAATAAACAAAATAATAATTTAATTTGCAATAATAATAATAATACAATATGGACTTCATTTTTATGTATAGGTCATGAAATAAAAAATATCACCAAATTATTTAAAAATACAAATATCAAAATTGCATACAAAACTAATAACAAAATAATAAACATAATAAATAACAATAATAAAACAATTAATATGCATGAAAAAGGAGGTGTTTATAAATTAGAATGCAAAAATTGTAATAAAGCTTATATAGGTCAAACAAAGAAAAAATTAAAAGAAAGATATAAAGAACATTTAAATGCCTACATTAATCCAGAAATATATAAATCAAATTTCGCAAATCATTGTATTAATAATAAGCACCAATTTCCAAATATAGAAAATATGAGACTTATAAAAGAAATTGATAAGGGATTAAGAATGAATATATATGAAGCATTCGAAATATATAAACACAATAATAATAACAAATTAATAAAAGAACAAATACAAATACATTCTAAATTTGATACTATATTTAATGTCTATAATGTTACAGCAACAAAATAAATTTGGCAATTTGTATAAATTTTACAACAATTCTATTTCTAAATAAACATATGTTTTAGGCCTATAGCTTACATTATTGTAATTTTCATTCCTGATGATGTTGGTACTGTTTGCCAACGAAAAGCTTTGGTTGTAAAATAATAATATTCTTGTATTTGAATAACCTGTGTTGTTTTAAATTATTAAACAAGAAAACATATTATATATATATATATATATATATATATATATATATATATATATATATATATATATATATAACGTTGCAAGACTGTTTTATTTTATTCACTTATCACTTGCATTAAATTGTACTTAAAGAAGAATCTTACTTGGTATATATTCGATCTAACTTTCGAAGACTAATTAAGTGTCTTCACTATCGAGATCGACTGAGTCTATCAGTCGCATATAAGTTAACTCGCATGTATATCAAGTAAGATTAGTGTTTAGGTGTATAGTATGTGCTACACACGCACTCACACACACACACACACACACACACACACACATATATATATATATATATATATATATATATATATATATATATATATATATATATATTGGTGATTATGTAGCTTTATACAACTTTATTGAATAAAAACACCAACCACTTATTTTATAATAAGATTTCTATATTTCCTAATTTTCAAAACGTTTCGTTACCCTTGTGCACTTCAATACGTACTGAATGCCCTTCAGCCTAAAACGTTGGGCTCAAATATCCCCAAATAAACTCTTGATTGTGAGCTTGAGCGCCGTAATTTTCTTGACAGTAAACATTATTAGTGCGCTCCGGATAGACCCAAACACAACAAAGAGAGTGTGGCAATGTATTGATCGACACAGGAAATCTAAGTTCCAAGGGTGGTTGGGGTGAGCGAAACCGAGATAAAGGGATGATTGTAGTTGTAACCTCGGGGGTGTAAATGAGACAGTGATAGACAAGATTCAGCGAAAGGGTAGATCGTACCGGACAGAATGGTATAATGAGGCTCCCAACCCCCTGCCACCCAGTCGCGTTTGTTTTCACAGATTCGTCTGTCCGTTGACCGCCATTGTTTTGGCTTTATTCGCAAACATATCTTATCGGTTTACGAGATTTTATGTAAAACACAGAATTTTGAAACATTTTGATAAAGGGTTTTTAGTAAAATTTTTATTTAAGTATATAAGGCGAATGGGCATTGTAAATATAAATTACAATTTCAATTTGCAATTGCAGGAAACATAAAGCACTATGCCTACCAACGATAGCAAATCTATACCAACACAAATAACTATTTTTTAAAAGAGAACTGTGAAAATAATTCAACCAATTACGTTTAGAAAATCTTTGTAAAATGAACTATGGAATACTTGAACTGTTCATTCTTGATATTCAGAAACTGACTATGCATTCACGTCTATCGCTCCTTAAATTAATATACCATTATTTATGAAAAAACACCTGTAAAATAAAATTTTAAAAATGCAACATACTCATACATAAAGTAGACTAAATGTTATATTATATCTCAGACTTTAGGGGGGATAATATAAACTATAACTATTGTTGGAAATTATACAATAATAAAGAAAAATAAAATAAAACATTTAATGAATATATAAAACCACGAATTTTTAAATTGAATATAGTGATCGATTTTTTAGTATGTAATGATGAATAATTTAGGTAACACAAATTTTCTTTTCGTAGATAAACACAAAATGAAACAACTACTATTCGACTTGAAATAAATATAAAGAAAAAATCAGAAATATATACGCAACACGTGAAAAACAAGTAATATAAATTTTTTTATAAAGTCAAGACCTATTGACTTTTAATTTATAAAGCTGATAGTCTAAAAAGTCCCCAATTTATTATGTAATACTTCAATAGTCCAAGGCACCTTTGTCTTATTATTTCATACCTACCTTTAGGTAATGGATTTCCAGCTATGAGAAAGTTGGCACAGTGCCAGAGTGCTGGATTTCAAACATGTAGTCATTCAGTTCGAATTCTACCAAGACATAAACTTATTCTAAACTTATTTATTGAATAGGCATTTGAAAAAAAAACTGTATTAACATCAATTGTCACTATAGGTAAAAAAAATATGTTTGAACAAGTTCAAGATATTTCATTGAATAAACAGGTTTGTTGTATTATTTCTTTATTAAGAACTTTATATGAAAAATAATTTTAAAACATCATTATAATAACAAATATAATGAGAATAATTTACTTGCAGTTTGTATTACTCTCTCAACATTTCTTGAAATAACCTTCACTACAGACACACAGTAAATAAAACAGCTTTCAAAATTTTGTGAATAAAACATTTCACGTGTCATGGCAGTCCACAATTTAAGCTGATTATGCAGCCGAAGGAAGCCAGGATAAAGGGTTTCCGCATGGACGCTCTCTGGCCAGTTGCCTTTGACGAAGATAACAAACTCAAAGAATTTCTTTTGTACGCCCTAATGCCGGGTACACTTGTGGCCTTAACAATGACAGAAACAAACGTTAAGGCGAAACTAGCTGAGCACTGTGTGCCTCCTTTTATTATTTAATGAAATTGAAATGTTCACGGTTGGTTAAAGTAAAACAGAGGCTGAGTGAAATTTTTAAAAAATTATTTACAAAAAAAGGGAGAAACACAGAAAGGGTTGTTTTTTTACTAAAAGATAAGCCTTTTTCTGAGCTTCCTGAACCATAGTGTTTTAGTATTACTACTATCAGTATTAACCGTTACTTAGTAACATTTATCTATATTTATTTTTGGATGTTAAAAACAGTAAGATTGAAAACGTTTTTATACTACCTTAGAAATTTCAGAATATTTTATTTGAAAAATAAAATAGTCTGTTGTCAATGAAATATTTTGAAAATAGTTTTTCAAATAAATAAATAATTGTTTATTCTTATTGATATCACTTGGCAAAAGTTCATTACTTACTGGCATGTTAACCACACCAAAAATAGAAATTAGATAATAATGTAAACAAACAAAGTAAGTTTTTGCAGATGTGTTAAAGAAAGGGTTAGAGACATCACGTTAAGATTTTCACTTTATACCGGGATTCGTTAGCGCCTAAAAAACCTGACTAAAGATGCTTCTGGTAAACCCAAGGAACAGATGTTTGCCCCCACTATTAAGGACTACGTAATAAATTTGGTTATTCGTCACTTTTCTAACCATTTCTGCTTTACGCCGTCTCGGGATAAGTTGAGGCATGGTGGCTAGGGGGTTAGGACCGGCCTGGACAATGAATAGGCGGGGACGGCCTGGTGAGTACATCCCATTACTGACGCATCGCCGACTACTCCACTTAAAAACGGTTATCTAATAAATGCTCACTATACGAAAAAAACTTTAACAGGGCTTTCCTGATTATTACTAAAGAAACAATTGCGGTTTGGTCTCAAGTTAATCGGCCGACTTTAAGTGTGTTACCCTTCGGTAATTAAATTTTGTAATAAGCTTCAGTTATAGCACTTCATGCCGACCGAATAACATGAAGCAAACCCAATTGTTTGTTTAGCAAATATCAGAGAAACCGTATCATTCTTCTCAAATAAACCGTATTTATTACATTAACGTTTTTAAGTGGAGTGATTAGCTACGCGTCACTAATGGGATATACTGTCCGGGACCTATTCATTGGCCGATCAATTTCTAATGCCCTAGCTACCTGATTTGCTACCTAATTTCTAATTTTGGTGTAGTTGGTGTGATTGTCACACTGTTATTTGCAGCAGATTCGTTTCCCACTAGATCAGTACATTGTTAAATACAATGACATTGCTAGGAACGCTAGATACCTGACACTTAATATATTTTAAGTATTAATAAAATTTTCGATAATACATAAAACATATTTACTGTACGTAAATTATGGAAATTTATCTTGATCTAGTGCGGAAAGTTAACAAGTAGTGTTTTTGTTTTTGCAAAATGATATCAGTAAGAACATTTTAAAAGTCTAAAGATGTAGAACACAATAATTGAAAATAATTTTTGTAAGAATTATTGCGCCACTAAGTGAATACGTTTGAAGTTACTTGCTAAAACTTTACGAAACAATCGATTCATTACAGAAGCTGAGACTCTTTACACAATACTGGAGTATAATGTAAAGAGGTTACATTTTTTTAATGAATTATTATTTGACAAAACTGTATTTCGATAAATGGCCATCCAGTATAGGTTAATGCATTTGAACTCGAGTAGATGAATAAAAAGTATTTTATTAATCGGTTGTACGATACACACACACACACACACACACACACACACACACACACACACACACACACACACACACACACACACACACACACACACACACACACACACACACACACACACACACACACACACACACACACACACACACACACACACACACACACACACACACACACACACACACACACACACACACACATACACACACACACACACACACACACACATACACACACACACACACACACACATATGGAAATTGTGAACTAATAGGAAATGTGAAATATAAATAAGTTTATTATTGACGCTTGTTTCACAAACGTTTAGTAGCGTAAGACTAATGTTTGTCGGAACGGTAGTAGCGTCTGACGTATGAGGATGCCATACGTATGTATTACGTACGGATTACCGATATATGATCATTGATAAACGTAATCTAATTAAGGACCAGTTTACTTAAGGGTACAGTAAAAACATTAGAAAAAGAAAATATCCATAATTTGTTAATTAAAAGAGGTATTAGTTTTCTATCTACATAATGAAAATAAGACACGACTAGTTATAATTGGAAATATTCAAAGCTGGGTATTTTGTTTAGGCTTAGGTAAACCAACTTTTATTATTAAAGTTTTTAATTAAAAACATATAGATAAAATAAAGATCTTACACTCTTAATTGAAACGATATTGTGAAATTTATAAAGCTGTACAACATTCTATAAAACATTAAATAAAATACAAATACTTAATTAAATAAAAATGTATTGTGAAATATTTCACTGTCTTTTCAACACTATGAAAAACGTTTAAATGTATTAAATCTATTAAATGTATGTATAAGTTGATTGTAATGACCACATTAAAAAATATTTTTTGTAACTACCTGATAACTTAATTATTATATAGAAAATAAAAAAAATATACAAACACCTGACAACAAACACTAGTTTGAGGAAAGTGAGATAATGTAGAAAAGGTGGAATTTTCTAAGTATAAAAAGATCCGAAGAAGGTTAAGGGGACGACTACGTAGACAATATATACAAGTGGCACAAATAGTGGAACAGAGCTAAATATTACAAAACTGTCAAGACCTACCTAAAGGACGATGATTACTAGCATTTTTCATAAATAATGACGATGGATTTTTCTAACAGAGGGAGGACTTCCTATGTAATTTGTTGTAACGACTTACGCGAAATTTGAAAATAATAACTTTTGTATCCTAGCGCATTATCGATAAAAATATAGGATCTTCAGTTCCTACTTTTAGTTCAATCAGCGAGAATCTTCAATGTATGAAGAAAACTAAAATAAAAGTTCTTGTTTATGAAAGAGTTATACATAAAACAAGAGAAAGAAAATCATTCCAGGATTACAATATATATATATATATATATATATATATATATATATATATATATATATATATATATGATGAATAGGTACTATCTGGAATACATCCGTTCATTCTGCAGTCCATAAATTCGCAGTTCCGACGTTTCGCTAGAATCTCATCCAACATTGACGAGGTGAACCCAACAACAGTAGAAGAGCGAGCAGTATAATATATATATATATATATATATATATATATATATATATATATATATACATATATATTATAACATAAAGTACGAGGCTTTAGATGAAATTAGTTTAGTTGCTAAATAATCACCTGTAGAATTAAGCAAGGAAAGACACAAATAGTTTTTATAGTGCGGACAAAGCAAGTACCATCGATTATCCTTTTTCAGAAAAGCTATAAGCTGTGTGCCGGTAAATTGACAATAGAGGGTCCAAAGCTTGTTAAGACGGAAATCCAGTGGCCAATATAGCCATTGGAAAATAACCGTGTACCGTTAGGTTAAGCTAATTGTAGAACTGTGGGAAACTTACAAAGAACGTATTGTGGCAGTGGGAAAGAATAGATTTTTCAATAAAAACTAGATGATCGAGAGACGCAAAAAAAATTTTGAGGAGAGTCTCAGAGGAAGACAGGTGGTGGGTACAAGGATGGAAGTGTTGTAAAGAGAGAATTTTGTTAAATCAAGTAAAGCGTTTTTTTTTATATGTAAAATTTAGAAAAGTGCGACGTAAAAGTTTTTTTTTTAGAAATATAAAGTAAGTTTTTTTTGTGTCAAGTGTAAGTGCAGAAGGTAACAAAGGCCAAGATTCCAGGAGCTCTTCAGAACAATAAGTATTAATTGAATATAAGTGTAGCCAACAGCTCTCTAAATTTTAGTAAAGTTCAGAACAATTTTAATTTTATAAAAATTTATAAAAATTATTCTAGTTTCACCATTTCTAATTTAAAAAGCAAAGTTCCCGTAATAGCGACTCGAGAGCAAGAATAAAATTTTAATACTTTTTTTTTGTTATGTTATTTTATTAGAAATCTAATGCCTCAGAAGTCCACCTTTTATCATTGTAATATTAGTTAAGATATCAATCCTGTCACTGAAAAAATTTGGAATAATGTGTAGAGTTAATTGAAGAGAATAAATCCAAGTGATGTTTAAAAATTTATAAGATTGTTAATTCTTTATAAGCCTGAAGGTGGGACATTAATAGGTAAGGTAAATAAATAATATTAAAATATAAATTTAATTATAACCAAAGGCTAATTATACTATATATATCTTATTCTAATTTTCAATGGTTGATAAAACATTTTTTATTCGTCCGTTCAAGCTCAAATACATTTAAAAAAAAACTTGTATTGAATGAAACTTGACGATAATACATTTTTCTTTCAAATATTACTTTAGAACATATTTAAATTTAATTTTTGGTTTTGGGAGAAAACCTTTCACGAAAGTGGCGAGGAATGCAATATAGGTATTCAGTTCGATTTGTCCTAAAACATGTAATGAAATAACATTTCATAAAACGAGATGATTTTATGTTATAGACAATGTGGTTAGAACAGCTATAAACTCGTAGGTTTTGTTACTTTATTCATCTTAATTATAATAATTTAATAAAAAGCAACGAAATAAATTGTTTTTTCTTTGTTACCCTAAGAATAAATTTACCTTAAACAATTTTTTTTTAATTACTTGCTTAAGTTCACTTTTATTATTTAACAATTTTCAGGTCTGATGTGGAAGCGAAGCGGCAGTGACCTTCGCCACCACAAAATGGTTCTAGAGCCGGCCCACTTTGCTTTGTTTGTCATCGCTTTCTGTGGACACGTCGGTGAGTAAATGATAGCAGCATGATCATAAATAAATAATTTATTACAATTTGGGGATTATAATAACTTATAAATTTAGTTTTTCATTCCATATTTATAAACCTTCTGCAGACATTTTATTATCTACTTCTATATTTATCAGCTACTCTGACTTAAATTTTATTGCAATAAGAATACGGCTTCTCAATGTATAAAGGCATGAGAATCAAAAGAAGAATAAAAAAAATTGGCCAGAACGCAACTAAATTCAAAAATTTTGTTCTGGCGCTCGGGGGAGCGCCGGTAGAAGAAAAATCTTTTATAGCCACGATTATGGAAATTTTGAATTGACAAAAACAAATTAGATATTGCGCATTTAGGAATTACCTAACTATTTGTTAAGCTATAGGAAACACACAGACAGAATTTTTACATTTACACCAAAATTTGGACTACAAATAATAAATTAGTGCTAATAGTTTTGCAAAATTTTCACAGCAAATAGCCAAAAATATGAACTTGTACATTTTTCATTCATTATTTGTATATTTGTATGTTTTTGAGAAATGTAATTATTAAAGATTATTATTTACTGTAGGAAAATTGATAATACAATAATTCAGGTAACAAAGAACATTTATTAGATGTTTACTGTATATAATTTTTTTAACAAATTTATTTAAAATCAGTTCTTTAAAAGTATCAGACCCGCCTTAACGTGTATTAATTTCAAAAATTAGATTAACATCACATAAAAATTGGATTTAACATAACATTTGTTGTATAACAAAATTGTTATATTGAATTATTTGTATTGAAAGTTATCAAAATGTAAATTATTATATTTATTTACTAGCAAAATTTATTTAATAATAACCTTTTTCCTTAATAATAACCAATCCAAGAAATAACCTATGTGTAAAACAGCTGTTCTACAACATAACGTAAACTTAAAACCAGCTGTTGCATGGAATCATATGTTATAATTTAATTCAATTTGAGATGACTTATAGCGTAACCTGACGGAAATTATACTGACGCGAAATTGTATGTTTATATTTATCCAATTAGTTTATGTAGGTTTCGCTATAGTAGCGTTCATTTAATTCAAAAACACAAAACTTACATTATGAATTTCACTTTAAAATTCATTTCTTAAGTAGAGCTTAGAAAGTGAAAATCGATCAAAGGTAACCACTAAAATCGTTATGACATATTACTCAAAGAAAAATTTAGAAAATATAAAATAATAAATATGTCCATTCCTTAATAAGTCCTTTGATCGTATGTAAAAATATTAAAATCTACAATTTGTGAACAAAAGCAATTCTAAGCTGAGCTAATATTGTGGCAAGATACCTTATTATTTATCGAGCAAGATTAGAGCATGTTTTTTGGATAAAGGAAACTTGGAGAGTAAACAATTCCATAGTTTTATTAAATTTTTACAAAATGTATTTTATAGCTTAGTATGTTTTACCATAACAACATCCTGACGATCCAACAATTGTGTAATTTTAAGTGCATCAACGCATGAAAATTCAATTTTGAGGATATAAATGTTCAAAATTCCCCCTCCCAGGTAGTGCCCCCCCCAGTACATAGTCCTGAATACGCCCCTGATAATAATACGTATATTATTATTGCGTTACGTATAGCGTATTAAGCTTTCAACTCATATAAGTAGGTTAGCATAATTCATGCGTAAACATAAACTGCAGTCTTATTGTTAAACAGATTGAAAGTACTTACAATCTGTGGAGATTTCGCCTTATACGACGGCTTAAGCCATTTGCTTCATTAACGTTAGTAACTATTGATTACAATTTATCAAAATCCAATTGCGTATATTATTCATTGAGTCCAAGGTATATATTACAATTTATCAATATCCAATTTTGTATAATATTCATTGAGTCCAAGGTATATATTACAATTTATCAAAATCCAATTGTACATAGTAATCATTGAGTCCAAGGTATCTATTACAATTTATCAATATCCAATTTTGTATAATATTCATTGAGTCCAAGGTATCTATTACAATTTATCAAAATCCAATTGTGTATAATATTCATTGAGTCCAAGGTATATATTACAATTTATCAAAATCCAATTGTACATAGTAATCATTGAGTCCAAGGTATCTATTACAATTTATCAATATCCAATTTTGTATAATATTCATTGAGTCCAAGGTATCTATTACAATTTATCAAAATCCAATTATACATAGTAATCATTGAGTCCAAGGTATCTATTACAATTTATCAATATCCAATTTTGTATAATATTCATTGAGTCCAAGGTATCTATTACAATTTATCAAAATCCAATTGTACTTAGTAATCATTGAGTCCACGGTATCTATTACAATTTATCAATATCCAATTGTGTATAATATTCATTGAGTCCAAGGTATCTCTTACAATTCATCAAAATCCAATTGTACATAGTAATCATTGAGTCCAAGGTATCTATTACAATTGATCAATATCCAATTGTGTATAATATTCATTGAGTCCAATTTATCTATTACAATTTATCAAAATCCAATTGTACTTAGTAATCATTGAGTCCAAGGTATCTATTACAATTGATCAAATCCCCCCATTGTATATAGTAGTCATTGAGTCCAAGGTATCTATTACAATTTATCAATATCCAATTGTGTATAATATTCATTGAGTCCAAGGTATCTCTTACAATTCATCAAAATCCAATTGTACATAGTAATCATTGAGTCCAAGGTATCTATTACAATTGATCAAATCCCCCCATTGTATATAGTAATCATTGAGTCCAAGGTATCTATTACAATTTATCAATATCCAATTGTGTATAATATTCATTGAGTCCAATTTATCTATTACAATTCATCAAAATCCAATTACACATAGTAATCATTGAGTCCAAGTTATCTATTACAATTTATCATAATCCAATTGTACATAGTAATCATTGGGTCCAAGGTATCTATTACAATTTATCATAATCCAATTGTACATAGTAATCATTGAGTCCAAGTTATCTATTACAATTTATCATAATCCAATTGTACATAGTAATCATTGAGTCCAAGGTATCTATTACAATTTATCAATATCAATTGGTGTATATTATTCATTGAGTCTAAGGTATCTATTAATATTTATTAATAGCCTGTTCTGTATAATATTCATTGAGTCCAAGGTTTCTTTTACAATTTATCAATATCCAAGTGTGTATAAAAAATTTATTGAGACCAATTTATCTATTAAAATTTATCAATATCAATTGGTGTATATTATTCATTGAGTCCAAGGTATCTATTAATATTTATCAATAGCCTTTTCTGTATAATATGCATTGAGTCCAAGGTTTCTTTTACAATTTATCAATATCCAAGTGTGTATAAGAAATTTATTGAGACTAAGGTATCTATTAAAATTTATCAATATCAATTGGTGTATATTATTCATTGAGTCCAAGGTAACTATAAATATTTATTAATAGCCTTTTCTGTATAATATTCATTGAGTCCAAGATTTCTATTACAATTTATCAATATCCAAGTGTGTATAAACTTTATTGAGTCCAAGGTATCGGATGAAATGATGATGTTTACTTTAATTGTCTAGTTATAATCTCTCAAATTATTAATCATTACTGAAAACTTTTAATCGGATCACATAGTTTTCTTTTTCAGTACATGTTTTAGTATAATAGTTTTGAATTTCACAAGGTTTAAAAAAACAATAAACAATTGTAGTTGATGATACGAGTGTAATCTGCAGTAATGGTAGCAGACCACTCGACCGGACAGTAAAAATTAATCGCCAACAAGCGCATTATATGCAGGACGTCGGGGATGTATAACTGCAAAGATATGGACCAAGCTAACCAGATAACACTTGCTGATGTTTCCTTTGTCCCCGGAACGGCGTTGAGCATTTCTTATCATTCTGTTTGCATGATGTTCTAACTACGATTAAAAACATTTGTACGCCTAAATTAATAGAGTAGTTTTAAAATTTTCTGTTATTTTAATGAGAAATTCATTTATTGTTTTTGTAATGAAAACAACTCATCAGTAAGAATGTTAGTGTATGAAGGAGAGGAAAGAATTTATTACGGAGATAACGCTAAGGGACCAAACCCGTAGAGGAAGAAGATATAAAGGAGATCGAGGCATCACGTGGCAGGGTTGCGTGCATGATGTAGACCTTAGCTCTTTAAAGTCCATAAGGAGTGATGATGGATTTAAACAGGAGTAAGGATTAAACTTGACCTGCCTCAACTGGAGCACAGAGAAGAGTTTAATCCTTATATTAAGGAGAAATAATTTATTGTAGTAATAAATTATTTAAAAAAATTATTTAGATTTTTTTATTTTAATGAAGAGATAATCTGAAAACATGAGACCAAGGTTTAATGTTAAATAAAAGCAAAAAATATTTCAGTAAAGTAGGAGATCATTTCTTAACAAGAATGAAAATCTATTTTTATACAAATCGAAATTCCTACTGCCTAAAAGTCAATGAATGACGTGTTATCATTAGCTTAACTTCATATAGTATTTTATTACCATAATAATAGCTGAACTTATAGTAGCCCATCGAATAAAGTGAACAGTAAAAGTTCTTGATTGAATTATTTATTGAAGAGCATTAGAATATACAATATATTTTTTATATTGTTTGAAATGTATTTGAGAATAATTTTAGATTGTTGAGTGTTGCCTAGCAACCAAAATTTCGAATGAATTCAATGAAGTGTCTTAAGATAAAATAAGATAGAAAATCATACTTAATGATATTTTTGCACTTACAAATTATATGTTGGTAAACATTATGTCACCAGGAACCTTCCCAAGAATGTCGTCAACAATATCACAAAGTTTCATGTCGATCGGATCTGTGGTTTAGCAAGGCATAAGGCTCATACATAAATACATACATACATACATACATACGTTCATTTATATATATATATATATATATATATATATATATATATATATATAAATAAATAAATATTTAGTTGAAAATAATTCAATATTCAAAGTCTCTCTTTATTTTGAAAAAAAGTAGAATTAACCCTTTATAGGGCAGTACTGAGGGGGTTATTCTAAATTATATTTTTCTATAAAATCCTTTAATATGGTGCATAGTGAATGCAAATTAATAATTATTTAATTATTTTATCAATTAAAATCATCAATAAAATAAAATATAGCATGGTAAGTATACTTACCACAGTTCGTCTAGGAAATGAACAACCTCAATTGGTCTCTGGTAAGTATAGCTACCACATATTAGGCTAGTACTGAATAACAACATTTTAGTGATTATTTACAAGTTTACTACAATCAAAAAGTACATAACTAAATTACAACTACATTGAAATTTGAAATAATAAAAATGCATGTGACATAATTGAAATTATTGGGCTAATAATGTTTGGGCTTATGAAATGGCACAAAACATTCTATACAAAGAGCAATATTGCACCCATTACACAATGCTGTGGACCGCTTTTGCTTCTTTGACGTGCTGCAATGTGCACATCTTCTAAATGTTGGCCCTTTTATTGGCAGGTGATAGCCCACATTTGTAAGCCGTATGGAATTAGGGATTGTTTGGCGTCCATCAGGATAATTCCTCTTTCTTCCTCGACCAGTCTGAGCCACTGGACCCTTTTTTACTCTGCCACTGTATGATCCTATAAGCTGGGAAGCCAATAAGGACCTGTATTTCAAGTGGGAAAGAGGCTTTGGAGCTCCTGACCGATTTTTCATTGTAATTTTATACAAAATATAACTATTTACAATACATGCATCTATAATGAAATAAAAAATTTTCAACCACCATCTACGGGATTTCCAAGAAATGTTATATGCAGAAAGTAGTTGGTCAAAATTATCAACCCCTCCCATATAGGAATTGTAATCCTTTACTGAAACTGGACATACTACAGAATCCCGTTTGCCCTCTTTGTTGGTTCGGAGAACAGTAGCCTTGTCCTCAGAATTATTCATTGTGCTAACAACACAGACACATTTTTTTCCACAGTCCCTCCATTTTGCAACTGACACATCTCCTGACATTACTGTGTCACTCTCGCCCATTTTGAGCGATTTATCTGCTTTTAGTTGAATGAAGTGTCTTAAGATAAAATAAGATAGAAAATCATACTTATTGATATTTTTGCACTTACAAATTACATGTTGGTAAACAATATGTCACCAGAAACCTTCCCAAGAATGTCCTCAACAATATCACAAAGTTTCATGTCGATCGGATCTGTGGTTTAGCAAGGCATAAGGCTCATACATAAATACATAGATACATACATACATACATACATACGTTCATTTATATATATATAAATGAATAAATAAATATTTAGTTGAAAATAATTCAATATTCAAAGTCTCTATTTTGAAAAAAAGTAGAATTAAAGAAAATGTTTGTACTGAAAAATAAGTCTTTAAACCTCACCAATAATATAAATTTTTAAGTAAATGTAAGGAGAAATAAAGGAAAATGTGTCGTTTTTTTATAAGAACAAGGTTACTATTTTGTCTACAAGTTCAGTTTGTCTTTTTCAAAAGAACTGTTTTATGTATTTAAATTTAAAGCTATCAAAGTACAATAACATTTTATGAAAAAGAAATATATGCGAATTTCTATTTTTATAATTAATAACACCACTGATATTTCACTTAGAGCTCGAACTTCCAAATTTAGAATTCAGATGCATTCTTATGTGAATCACTTGAAATCTCTTCATACAGTTATGCACGCTTGAAGAATGTATTGACAAAGAAATGTTGAATTCTTGTCTTTCCAGTCCGTCTTGGTTTGCAAAGTAATAGCTACAAAATTATAATCAACGATTATGATAAAAATATCTTCTCAAGCCATCAACGGATCTCGCCAAGTGTTGCAGACTTTTGGACTTGCTTTCTGCCAGAGTTTTTATTAAAATCATAATAAGAGTTTAAAACATCTGTTGCGGCTCTTAATGTTTATCAAGATGGCAGCCGAATCCGCAACATTTCCAAACCAACATCTTGAATCTGCTTAATGAAATTTAGAAGAAGGGTGCATTTTAAATCTCCCACGGAATAATTAGCGGCGAAGTTTGTCTGGAAGAGTATACGGATGGTTGATAACTTGATTGTTATACATTTTATTTGGAAATATATAGAGGTTTATAGAGGAAATGTATAAAAAGTATTGTTATATAATACTTTGCTTAGGTTAAACTATATTTTTTCGTTTCAGAATCTTCCACTTCATTGTTATTCCTTTTAATAAATGCACATTAGTAAATAGACAACTCTTCAAATTCTATCGCCAGTGCATCCTTAGAAATTTGATAATTAACACTCTTCCGAGCACAATCAGCAAATACAAATATTTTTACGCAAGAGAAATATTTGTTAAATAATATATTAAATTTCGTTACAGCAACGTTTCTTCTACTTGTGTGATGCCCTAATGTAGCCTAATGATGTACTTGTAAAGCATTTCATAGGACACTAGCTCATTCATCTGAAATAAATAAATACTATATTATTAATTCAGGCATTATTTCTCCTGCACTCTATTAAAAAATACCGCCCTGACATGGAATATAGACTCACAGCACCTTTGCCTATATGTACTGCCGATAGCCTTTGTGTACTAGGACTTCTCAGGACGAACATTCAAGCTTTTTGAGTTTATCGCTAGTACACATGGACAAAAGTGCTGTGAGTTAATGAAGATGTATGTGCGATGTTATCATAAATGTACTAAGGTTATATTACGGCTCTACTTTTTAATAGAGTGCAGGAAGAATAATGCCGGAAGATGATAACGTACCAGTTATTGAAATGTTGTCTGTGTAAATAAATAGTTGTACTTGACTCGCAAGTCAACCGCTTTTATTTAAAAAACTTTTACATCCTAAAATTAGTCAATTAACTAATACAATAAACCCACTAAAGTAGTAGGAGTAAAACGAATATAGAAATAAAAAACATTAACGATATATAAAAAACAACAACAAATATTTACATGCAAAAACACAAAATTACTGTCATTCTAGCAACATAGCAGAACCAAAAAAATAAGATTAAACATACGTATAAACAAGAAAATGTAAACTGAATCAAATTACTAAACAATATTTTAAATACATACATATATATATATATATATATATATATATATATATATATATATATATATAATAAATATCATGATAAATGCTCTTGGAATATAGTTAACGAATGCAAATACTTCAAATACAAGAATATAATATTTCTCATTTGAAATACACGTTAAAACTATTCTTGTATTTCAAATATTTGTATTCGTTAATAATAATAATAACATATATATATATATATATATATATATATATATATATATATATATGTATATATATATATATATATGTATATGTATATATATATATATATATATATATATATATATATATATACATATATCTATATATATATATATACATAGTTTGAACGTGCTGGAAAATTTATCAAATTGTTAATAATGTTTAATGTTAATAGGCTACTTATTTTGTAAACTCATAGGTTTGAATACGATAAGTGGCTCTTATTGTAATCCAACTCAATAAAGAAGCGCTATAAAATTTAGTAAACGAAATTTGATTGTGATTTATTATGTAAATTTTGATTGTTTTTTAAAATATATTTTTACTGTATTTAATTTTTTGTCTAAATATAACTTTTTTCGTGAGTTTATTTTATTTCTTATGAGTAGTAGTTAGGATGTAAATAGCTGTTTGTTGTAGATAAAGGAAATAGTTTTCTAGGATGTATTTAAAATTATTTTTCAATCCAGTTTAAGAATTGATAAAAGCAACTCATTAGTTCCTGTACTTAAAATGGTTATTAATTTGAAGGGCTTATGAATCGCATTTTCCTTCTTACAAAACCGATGAATGCTATGCGTAGGAGTGTCTAAATAAAACTCAGAGATCTAGAATTATTTTTAAATCACAATTGAGGAAATATTAAAATTTAAAAACTTAGTCTTTTTACTTAAAATAGTTTTTTATTTTTCTGAAATTGCAAACCAAACTGTAAATTTTTGAATAAAAACTAAATATGTTATGAATAGAGAGGAAACGCTATTATCAATCTTTGTTTTGATTGAAACTAATAAATACTGCTTCAAGTATAAACTGTTTTATTAATTAATTGTGTCCGCTGGTTCTCCTGTTTGTTGTAACCTACAGGATTAAAATAAAATCATTTTTACTTATAAGCTAATATTAATGGATAACACAAATAAAACTCAACTATTACCCGTTACTTAAGAACGTTTTATATTATAGCGTACAATGTCGTTAAGGAAATTGAATTCATATCTGAGACCCAATTATCGTAGCGGTGTTTATGTACTCAATGTTCAAAGTTTATCCTACTGGTGGTATTTAGTGAACTCAACATGTGAAACTTTTAATAAACTCTTAGAAACACTTGCCCTTAAAGTACGAACTACCTAATAAGGGCCAAACAAGATATAGAACAAGCTATATTAGAAAGGTTATATTGTCTGGATTTATACCGAGTTCTTTATGAGTTTATCTGTGTTTTTTAGGGTCTGCTTTTACCTTTACGGTTTATGAAGTGTTATTTATGAGTTTAAAAATCGTGCTAATTATATTTTTAATAATTACATAAAAACCTGTTAACCACAAACCTTTTTTATTTTACCCTTATGAACATTTCAGTTACCAAGTAACCTTCCTCAGAGGGAAAACATACAAAGACTGCGAGTTAAGAGTGGTTAAGGAGATTGGTTAAAGTTTTTTATGTATTTATTATTAAATTCAACTACAGTATATCCCTAATAAATAGTAATTATATTGTTATACTGTGTTTTATGGGTTTTTAATTTGTTTTATATGGGTTTCTTATATCGGGTTCTTAAGAGTTGTAACGGTTTCCTTATGAGTTTATACTAAGTTCTTTATGAGCTTATACCGTATCCTTTGTGGGGTTATCCCGAGAGTTTAACGATTGTACATTTTTGTTTATGATTTTTATACCGTGTTCTTTATGATTTTATACCGAGTCTCTCAGGGGTTTCAGTTTGTAACGTTTTTAATTATACTGTGTTCCTTATGGGTTTATATTTAGTTATTTATGATGTAATACTGTTTTCGTTATGGGTTTAACTGTGTTCCTTTTGTGTTTGTGCCGTGTTATCAATAGGTTTATATCTAGTAACATAAGAAATAATACCGTGTCCTTTATGGATTCATCTGTGTTTCTTATGAGTTTGTACTGTATTCTTTATGGGTTTATGTCAGGTTTTTATGTGTTTATACCGTGTTATTTATGGGTTTATACCGTGTTCTCTACCTAGTCGTGGGTTCAATCTATATTGTTTTACTTTGACCTACTTTCCTCTTTGACCAGCTCATATTCTATTTCAGATGGTCTAACGCTATTAGACTGTGTAACGAATAGCGTTGCCTCTAACAATCTGTACAGCAAAGTGTTCTCAAAGTGTACGCCAAGACTACCTGGGGCGCCACGGATTAATGCTAAGGAGCCATGGGCGGAATCACTAGTTTTATCTTAGGGGTGTCAAATAGGGCTCGAGGGTACTCGCTCCAAAAATAAAGAACCTTAAAAAGCTCGTTGATATTGGGCCAGCATCCAAAAACTTACATTATAAAGTACAGGTTTTAAACTACCTTTTAATTGCTGATTTAGGGTATGGTTTCTCTTTGAACGCAAATCGGGTGCTCTCAGATCTATGGATTTGCAAAATTTAAATATTTCAAACTTTATTCTAATTTCGCTGTCGTGAGTCTGAAAATAAGCTTGTTTTTGTGTCTATGAGAAAAATAACGTTGAATTCAAACTTCGTTTGAAATAATTCCTTAAATTTCATTTCGTACTTCACGACTTGTGAGATTAAAATAACTGACTAACTTGTAATTAAACTTATGATATGAAATAAGTAATATTTAAAGACTAACTCGTATACGACCAACATAACAACTGATACTGTCGAGTATATCTCTCGTCTACCACTAGTATTTTTGTACTTTAATGAGTTTATTGTCAGCTTTTGATTATAAAAACATTATACGCCTGTCCAGAAAGTTGGGGAGGGACAATGCCCCTCCATGTACCCCCTTAACTCAGTCCATGCTAGGAGCGCCGCGGCGTCCTTCAGGGCTGCACGTTTAAATAAAATTATTGTGAAATGAACAATAATTTGTGATTGTACACAATGTTGTGGTTAGCGGTAAAATTGTTAAGGTTTACTCTTTAAGGGCTACATGCTGCTACGCTCTTAACGGTTTTGTCTTTCATTTTACCCAATGCAAATTCTTTTTTTTTTGTAATAAAAAGGAGAAATTGTTTAGTGACACATGGATATTGTGAAGGTCAAACCTAAACCACATGTTTATTGGTTATTTACTCAGTTTTAAACAATTCCCTAAAGTAAACAGTTGTTTCTCTCGTATTGTAAGGGTTAATTGACTTAAATCTTTGGACAAAATAGCCAATCTTCTGTAGAGACGCCACCAAAGTTTTACACAAGGGAGCTGTGGCTTAAAGAGTTTGGAAACCACTGCTGCAGTGTACAGTTCAGATGTTGGCTAGTAAAGCTATTATATTAATTGCGCAAGGGAAAAATCTTTATTAATATACGAAACAGAATTTATTCCAACAATATGGAAGCAGTCACATTTCTTAAGATAGGTTTCGCAACTTCATGCTTCAGAAAAATAATTATAGAAATAATTAATTATTTTTTGACGTCGTGTGACTTACTTATCGTGTATCTTACTTCATTTATAGAAACTTTTATGTATGCATTTCACGGGATAGTTTTGTGGTTAATCATTCCTGAATACGCAAACAATATATTTTGAAGCTTTTCACTAACCTTACATTATTGGCACTCTCAAACACACACACACACACACACACACACACACACCTATACGTGTTTGTGGAGACTTGGCCGGTCGCAAACTCTACACGCATCTTGTGGGAGCTCTTAGATCTAGTGAAGTAATCAACTTGAAATTCTGTATATAGCTGTTAAACATTGTTATTAGTAAACGCACAACTTGTCCTTTAATGTAACTTGAAATTTAAATTCACGTATTATAAATTTCTTATGAGGACGCAGTTAAAGCGTGCACACTCACTTGTGCATGGTATGTTGGGGGCTTTCTGCCTGACTATTATCTGTCTGAGTCATCACTTCCTTACGTGTCCGACCCACCGATGTTTACGTCTATGATCATAAGAAGTTGAGATAAGGTGTAGTAGTATGATAAAAAGACGGCTAGATTAGGCTGATCTGCAACGTTTACAGATGAAGCCAAAGTAGGTTGGTTACATTTGTGTGATCAATCGGAACGTTAGACCATGGCATTAAATCCTTTTGCTTTCAGGCACTATTAAGTTCTGCAATATTCTCAAAAAAATTGATGTATTTGAAAAATGCATGTTTTCTTCACTCTGAAATTTTAATTACGATTGAAATTTTGTTCTATATATTACAAGTTTTTACATTTTAACTCTTTTAAAAAAAATAATTAATCGTTAAAAATAGTAACAATAGTAAACCATTAAAAATATTTTTTTCTTGATTTATAAACACAAGGAGCTATAAAATTCTGTCAAAAACATTTTTTATAAAAATGAAAACAACTATTTATATCTGTTAAAGCAATGCAACATGCCTGCCTCTACGTGGAACATAATATAGATTATTTTGTAGAAAAAAATCTAAAATCCTATTCCACGATACCATTAATTGTATTTATGAATTGGCGGTTTTTATATACATATATATCTTGTATGATTGCCAAAAATATGGGGTTCCTATTTCTGACAAATAAAAACAAATATTATGTCCAGATTTATCTATCTATAGAAACTTAAAATTCAATTAATAAAAAACCAAGGTTTTACAAAATATTGCAAATTTTATTTATGCCTCCTAAAATATATAGATTGAATGTGTTTGTATGTAAGATAAAACACAAACTCGTTTCTACAAACACGGCAAAATAACAACGGATTCTCCAAAACAAGTTAGGCAAGTGTGACTGAATAGCCTGGCCTACACAATTTAATAAAAAATAACTTTATAGCTAAGTGCTAGTTTTGATAAGAATAAAAAAAAATAATTAGTTATAACACCAATTACTTAAAACTAAATGAAATATCAGGGTGATTTTTTCTAAATCTTCCGTTTTGTGTTTGAAGCGTGAACAACTAAAGTTAATGTATAAGATTTAAGATTTACAAAACGTATACAAATTCAACACGACGTATACAAATGTATGAAATTGCCGATGGTACGTTGGATCGTATGTAAAAGCTTAGAGCCTCCTTTCTCGAACAGTTTCACTATTCGATTAAGCAGCTAAAACATCGTTACAACCAGTGTAACACAGGTCTTCAAGTTGCACGTTTAAAACGTGGGTGGTCATTTTAGGGTAATTGTGGAAATAGTTGTGATAAACCTAATTTCGCTACCTTCTTTCATAAGCTGGGGATGACGCTGGACAACCGTAGTATTAATAGACTCACAGCAACTGAAAACGTGATGTAAATCCCGTGGTAACATAAACTTTCCAGAATCTTACATTTATGTGTTCCGAAACCATTATAAATTTGTTGATCTAATTTTTACTTTTTTGACGTAATTCTAAACGTAGAAACGATGTCTCTCCAAACTGATTTTCCGAACCTGGAAACAGATTCAGTAATATATATATATATATATTTGTATTGTTTTATTATTTAGATATTTTCACCGATTATTATTAAAATAACATATTTAATTTAATTTTAGGAAAATCTTTGAAGAAAAACTATTACTCGATTTAAATTAACCTCGATATTTTATTGGTTTGCGTAAAACTCACAATATGGCAAGGTCCAGTTTAAGAGAAGGATGCAAAGATATAAAAAATATTTTTTCTTTACCGTTTACTATGAAATGTTTCTACACTAGCCTTCGGTTATATAAGATGATTTCATTTGTTCTCTGAAAGCCATTTGTATAATTTTATTTAAACAATAAGTAAGAGTATAGCAGCTCATTTCAAGACATTGACCAAATCTACACTTGCCATTTTTAAGTCTTACGATTTGATAGCTATTATACCACTATTTAGTCGCCAAAATTCATCCTTTCATATTTGAAAAATACTGTTGGCATGTGTGGCCCTAGACGTTGCGGGACCATGGGCAATTCATTATTACTTTCTAGTGCTGGGGATTAAATGTGATAAAAGGATACAGTTACTTAATGCTGATTCAGGATTTTACGTAGATTCTTGAAATTAATTTAATAAGCCTAAACCTTTACTGTTTGCTAAACCACTAATGTTATAAATGGGGTATTTATAAGTTAATGTTTCTTAAAGCGAAGTTATAGAACAAACACTCTTGTTTAAAACGAAGTGAAACAATATGGAAAATAAACAACCGACTATACATATAGCTTTTACTATGGAATTACATTCGATATATTACATAGATAGTTCAACTCGTGTAACCTAATGTAACGGTTTCCTGTGGCGCTGAGATATTGATGGCGAATTGTTGGTTAGTTCAGTCTTTTCATACATAAACTCAAATTATTAGGCTATAATTTGATGGCCTACATTAAAATATATTTTATAAATCATGATTTTATTTTAAATTTGTATTGATTGTGGTTCAACCTTGCGTCGTTAAACCATAATCCATAATTGATGGATTCGCGACATTGTATTGAACAGAAGTATGGAGCTATGGTGCCCACACAATGCGGTGATCAGGTTCAGGCCTTTATATTGGAGAATAACAATTAGCTTGATATGGTATCATAAACAATAGTGTTCCTTAACATAAATAAATAAAACCTCTATACCACAAATCACATTTTTCTTCTATTTAACACCTTATGTACATCTCGATTGCATAGCAATTATTCTCAGAGGTGATTACAATTTTATTTTTTTAATTACCTCTCAATATGATTGCTATACAATTGAAACGTACATAATAAAAAAAAGTCATTTGTGGTTGAGAGGTTTCACTTATTTATAGTAAACATTTCGCTACAGTTGTTTTATACAGTTAATAGAGTCCCTTACGTTCAATGTAAAATTACTCTGATAATAACTATAAAAGATTTTTAATTGATGAAAGATAAAACGATCTCTCGAAATTATAATAACCTCTGTTTAGTTAGTAAGACGTCCATAAGATATATACATACACACATACATATATACATCGGTTTTTGACCAATCCTAAGCCTCTGGTTGGATATACACTAACCTTAACAAAGCATTTTGAGAATATATTAAACAATCCCTCCGAATTTACATATACATACATACATCTATATATATATATATATATATATATATATATATATATATATATATACATATATATATATATATATACATATATATATATATATATATATATATATATATATATATATATATATATATATATACATATATACATACATATATATAAAACCATCCAGAAAATATGTTAAACAATCTCTCCAAATGTCATTAAAATGTTCAGAAGTTTAGGCGGTCATAAGATACATACACACTTACATCAGTTTTTGAACCATCCTAAGCCACTGGGGCAGAGCCCTGTTAATAGATCTATTCCAAACCTCAATCTAACGAACCTGGGAATGTATCAAACAATTTCATAAATTTCTGTTCTGCGGTTTAGGCGTGTATAGCCTAACATACATACAAAAATTCATTTATATATATATATATATATATATATATATATATATATATATATATATATATATATATAAAGAACTAAGTCAAAATACAAATACAAGAATTATAATTGAATATACAATTCAAAGCTTTCGTTGGCTAACAGTACCAACATCATCAGGAATATTAAACAATTATATATATATATATATATATATATATATATATATATAGAGAGAGAGAGAGAGAGAGAGAGAGAGAGAGATAAAACAAACATAAAATTCAATTTTATCTATCTATACAAATATTAATTTTAAAGCTATCAAAACTATAGGGTCTACAGAATATTCCAAATTTCATTCATACCTCCCAAAATGTATAGATCGACTGTATTTGTAAGTAAAATAAAACACAAACTCTTTTCTACAAAACACTGAAAAATAGCAACGGGTACTTCAAAACAAGCTAAGCAAGTGTGCCCGAATGACCTACCCTTTTTTTAAAAAATAATAACTTTATAGCTACATACTACTTTTGATAAATATAAAATAAATAATTAGTTACAATACCAGTTGCCTACAACTAAAGGAAATACCAGGCTGATTTTTTCAAAATCGTCCGTTTTATGATTAAAACGCAAACAACTAAAGTTATTCTATAAGATTTAAATCATAATATGATTTGTGTTTAAAATATAATATTGTTGTGTATATAATTGTAACACGATGTTTATAAATGTATGAAATTACCGATTGCAGGTATTTAAAAGCTTGGAGCCTCTTTTCTCGAACAGTTTCACTTTCGATTAAAGCTACTAAATCATCATTATAACCTAGAACCTCAAGTAGCTTGATTACAAACGTGTGTGGTCATTTTAGCGTAACTGTGGAAATAGTTGTGATAAAACTGATTACCTTTTTTCATAAGCTGGGGATGCACTGGACATACCGTATTATTAGTACACTGAAAACTACTTAAATCCCGTGGTAAAATAAACACAGAATCTTACTGTTATGTGTTCCGTAATCATTATTAATTTGTTGAGCCTAATTTTGACATTTTGACCTAATCCTAAAAGTAAAAACGATGGTAAGCCAAGCGGATTTCGCTAACTTAGAAACAGATCCACTAATATCTATTTGTATTGTTTTATTATTTAAATGTCTTCGCCGATTAATATAAAATAATATGTAAATTTTATTTTATAAAAACCTTTGAAAAAAAACTATTACCCAATTTAAATTACCCTCCATGATTTCTTTGTTATTATACAACTCACAATATGACAAGGTTCAGTTTTATCTGAGAAGGACGTATAGATATAAACAGTATTTTTCTCTTTTCCGTTACTGGGAAATATTTACACAGTAGACTAGGTTATGTAAGGAGGGGCTCAGTAACGTGGTATTATACTACTACTTAGTTGCTACAATTCATCCTTTTATATGTGAAAAGTACTGTAGGCATTTGTGGCTCTAAACGTTGCGGGTCAATGGGCTATTCATTATTGCTGTCTAGTGCTGAGTATTTAATTGGAAAAGAATGATAGAGTTACTCAATGCTGTTTAGGGCTTTTAAGTATATGTTCTTGAAATTATTCTATTAACCCTAAACCGTTATACGTTAATGTTATAATGGGGTATTTATAAGTTTATGTTTCTTATAGAAAAGTTTTGAAATAAACACTGAAATTAATTTAACAAGCCTTAACCATTACTGTTTACTAAACCACTAATGTTATAAATGGGGTATTTATAAGTTGATGTTTCTTAAAGCGAAGTTCTAGAACAAACACTCTTGTTTAAAAAGAAGTGAAACAATATGAAAATAAACAACCAACTATAAATACACCTCTTAGTATGGAATTACATTCAATATATTAAATAGATTGTTCAGCTCATGCAAATTTATATCACGGTTCCCGGCGGCGCGAAGATACTGTTGGAGAATTGTTAGAGTTAGTTCGGTCTTTTCATATTTATCTATATTTTGATGGCCTAAACTAAAATCTATTTTATAAAGCATTGCTTTATTTTAATTTGTATTGATTATGGCCTAACCTTGCGACGTTAAAGCATAATCCATAATTGTTGGGCTCGCGATATTATACTAAAGAGAAGTATGGCCATTATTATTTACAAATATGTGATTGATATGATACTTCGGTCATGTATTTAAAGAATAAATAATACAGACTACCACAACGAATAATGCAGAAGTGAATCTTCGGTTGCATTTTGATAGTGAAATAATACGTCTTGTTTTTTAAGAATAGGATGGGAGTATGGACAGGTTTCCATAATCCTAACTTGCAATACTAATGTTCTATGTGGTTAATATGTGCGAACATGCAATAGAAACCAATAGTATACTCGTGTTGTTAGAATATCGCAGCATTGCATACAATTTGGCATTTAATATGACCAACGTATGTGTACTACGTGTTAATTTCTATGTTTGCACTAAAGAGATAAGTAAACAAACATAGGTAATCAGAGGCTGAAGTCGATCGATGATAGAAACAAATAATGTTTCAACTTTGGGAGAAAACGGTCATAGTTAAAAGTCATAGGAAGAAAATTTGACTATTTTCCTTCACTTGAGAGAAAAGCACAATATATTGGACAAAACTGTTGGTGTTATTTTAATATAAATACAACCTTTACAAATCTTTTGGAGGGCTATTCAATACACACTGCTGCCCTTAGTGGTTCACGTTTAACCTACGAATCGAAAGAAAGAGATGAAAATGCATGAATGCAGGTAGCTAGATCTGCGTCAAACTCATTAAGAATACTTCTAATATGGTGATCATCGCCCGTAGATTATATTGTAGACACATTTATATCAAGATTGACCAATTGAGGCACAAAATGCGGGGATCAGGTTGAGCCCTTCATCTTGAAGAGGCTTGGACTTAAGTTTACTGTATTTATAACAATTCGCTTGACATGGTATCATAAACATTATTGTACCTTACGTTCAATGTAAAATTACTTCATACTAACTACAAAAGATTGTGTTAATTGATGAAAAATCAGTTAATAAAGCAAATACACAGGTAAAAAAATTGAAAACAGTCAAAACCTTTTGTTTTTTTTTGCACTAACAATAAGATAGACATTGCTAGTTATTATCAGTAATCTGTATACCCAGTATAACAAGGAGCTTTTTTATGGCAAGTTTATTTAACTGCTTCTTCAGTCACTTCCTCATTCTTATTTGTAGCTATTTCAACAAAATGGAAAATAATTAATAATAAATGAAAACCAGGAGAAAGATTTAACACAATAGTAAGAGAAGATGTTTGAAATCGACTTAAATCCGTTTTGAGAAATTCCCAGGTTCTTCGCCCGGCCTTGTAGAAAGTAACATCCTTGTATTAACACGATGAAAGTTAAGGTTTTTACTTGTAATCCTTGTGGAAAAGATATGCTGTAGGAGTTAAATAAATTCTTACGACTACAATGAAAATATAATGAATGTACCTAATTTAAAGGATATGGAAAAATGGCAAAAATTGTATCCGTAAAAGCAGATGGGGCTTAATATAATGTGTAAATATATAAATATACTATATCGATTACCGAATCCCTTTAAAACCATTTTGTTCAGCTCCACGACACTATACATACATCAGGAGGCACTGGATGATTGATTTTTTTCGAAAGGTATGGTAGCAAAGGCATTTTAAACACTGCGTTTACCTTAGCCTATTTGTCCTTTCAACTCCTGTCTAATTTATTTCACAGATTCACGTCTAAGATACATCGATATGCATTATAACAGTTCACTACACACTAGTTTGTTAAAATATACAGACTAGTTTCGATGACGATGTCGCCTCCTCAGTAAATGGCCTTCATCAAACTACATCATTATATATTAACGATAGGCTTTGTATCGTGCAAATATAAAATAAACAAGATGAAATATTTAAAACTCAAACAAATAAAGACATCCTAAACTACAGAACACTAAACTCCTTACTAAGGAGTGGTATCTATTTTACATTAATATTTCTCGTATTACCAATATATTTACTATTAATAATTCTAAAACAGTTTTAAAACATATTTTAACAAATTATCGCTATAAAGTATTCGTTTATAAAATAAGTTTATTACAAAATTATGAATAAAAACAGAAAATCAAGTAAGGGATTATTATATAATTATTAAAATTTAAACATTACTTAAAACATTTAAATTAGCGGTAGCAGCCAGACTCATTGATGACTGAGACATCTCGAAACTAGTTTATTATCCAAGTCTACCAAGCATCATGAGTGTTGTACCTAATCACCTGTTTATTCTAGAATGGTCAGACTTAAAGAAACTCTGATTGTCTAGGCAATGCTTGGTCATCGTTGAGTATTCAAGTTAGTAGTTTTTAAAGTGCTGCTCCCTGCTTCTTGCCTTAATACTTATACATACTTGTTTGGCCAATATATATTCCATTGCACATCTCACTCTGTAAATTCCGAATTTCTCACAGGCGGATTTCTTGGCCTTTTTCGTTTTGAGCAGGTTTAAGAGCAATGCTAAAGAGACAAAGAAATTTCTTCTTCTGGTTTGGACCCTGTATGTCGACGATGTATTTGGAACTTAATGGATTCTTTCCCTTGATAAATTTACCACAGAGTTAGGCCTACACGTGCGGAATAGTATTTCCTGTATATTGATGATACAAAAAATACTAATGTAAAATAGATAACTCGTGAGTAAGGAGTTTGGCGTTCTGTAGGTTATAATGTCTTTATTGTTTGAGTTTTAAATACATTAATTTGTTTGTTTTATAGTTATACGATATGAAGCCTATACACAATTTATATTGACGTGGCTTGATGAAATTTCTTAGTAGTAGCCTATCACTGATGAAAACGGCATCGTCATCGTAACTAGTCGATATGTTTTACTAAAGTAGTGTGTAATGAGATTTAGAGCGAAATTTCGAGATTTCGAAAACGAAACCAAAAATGTTTAGTTATATTTGGCTATTGTAGTTATAGAAATACTATTATTTAATTTTTATTAGGGAAGATAGTTTGGAATTGTTTGTACATATATATAAAATGAGCGTAGAATAAGCCTACGTGAACAAGAAAAGGGGATTAGGTTAGGCTCGATCATAATATAAGTTTAAGTGGACCAAGTAAAAGCCTTTTCATATTTAGAATGCGTAACGTAGGGATAGCTTTTGTATTATTGTTCCCCCGATTATCTACCTGAAACGCTTTTATACTTATATAAACAATGAATATGGGGAAACAGTTAAAATTCTACTTATTGAAAATGCAAATAGCAATAGTTTTTTATTTTAAAGAATTTGGAATTGCTAATCTAATCTTCAAAAATGATTTTTAAATTATCTTAAGTAGATTAAGCTGCGGTATGAATAAGATTAACCTGACTCACTAAACAGTGCCTCTGTACGGTCGTCGGTTGTGATCATTATCTTATTGCATCTAATTTTCTAATCTATAATTTTTTCTCGTTTTGATCTTTCTTTCTCAGAAGAAATTACCTAAATTTTATAAGAATGGGTGGAGTTGCTGAGCATTGTAATATTTTGTACACATTAACATATACTGATATATAAATAATTTCTACAGTGGAACATATTTTTCCATAAATGAGGAAGACAGTTTAGGGAAATGTGTTCCTTTGACATCTCAAACCGTACAAACGTCTTGATTTATTAAAGCATAAAATGGAAGTAGGAATAAGTTTACATATCTATTACTAATGTAAAATAGATGGTTAGTATGTTACAATATTCAATATTGAGTTATCGTATATTTTTACAATATTTTAACATTATGTAAAAATATATATACACATATACACATATATGGTCACTAAAATCCAGTATATACACGTTTAGTCTAAAACATTTAATTTAATAAATTAATACTTAATATTATATATCTTTATACACTAAATATATAAATAAACAAATAAAGTAGCGGTTCAACACGAATATAGAAGTAAATAATATTTGAATTTTTATATCACAATTTTGACAATGGGAGAGAATTGTCATGGTCAAATGTCACAGGATAAATAAATGACTACTTCTCTTTATTTATAGTGAGAAGAAAAGTACATTATTTTACTTCGGACAAAGCTGCTAATACGATATTATTTGAGGCTCAATACTTTCAAGATTTTTGAGGTTTTGAAGGGCAAACCCTACTGCCCTGAGTTATTTGCTTTCAAGTCACAAATGTAAGCGATTGTAAAAAACGGCTGGATCCAAAACTAAACACTGAGAACTTGTACTCGCGATTGGATCGGTGATTAACAACAATTTCTAGCCGCTATCACTTACAAAAACACTTCTGTTACCGGTGATCACCGTTAATAGATAGTTTTGCAGATGTACATTTATATGTAAGCGATAAGACATGATATGCAGAAACTGCTGTGTCTCGTCCGCCCTTTATCTTGGAACTACTACGGCTAACGTTTATTTACACATGTCTATCTGATAAACTGTCGACACTCGGACATTCTTTCATCGGTCAGGGTTACAAGCAATATATAGGGAAAAATGAGATTCAAACGTAAATTTTGAAGGTATTTGCCCGGCAGATTTCCAGATACTGTTAGATTTATACTTAGCAGTCGAAAAGTAGCATACATTTTGTACAATTTATAAGTTGACGATTATGTTGAAATCGTTATAAGATATTTACCATCCAGAAAATGTGATAAAAGTTTCTAGCATTCACAAATGTTTACTTTTAACTAAAATTAAACAATTATATTTTGGAATTATTTACATTTTTTTTTAATTTATGATATCACTACAGCTATTTAATTCCGGTTACTCTCTAATGCTATTTTTAACTGGGAATTACAAAATCTTTATTACTTATAATTATATCTAAAATTTCCAGTTATCATTTTTACAAACCGTAAATTTATTCTTACAGTTACCTGTAGAATATATATTTACGCATTATTATTTCTATTGAAATTCTATTCTTCCTATCAATTACGACTTGTTAAAAAGCCAAAACTCTTTTTTAAATATCAAAAGGAACGAAATTGTGTAGCCCGTGTACAATGAATAATTATCTTGCAAGCCTAAAGTCTAGTTTACTTTAAACATTAGCAAATAAAAACAGATAAAATACATACACTAGACTCACAAATTAGTCATTTATTTCCTCAATGGCAAAGTCATCATCAGTGAGTTTTGCTAGTACAAACTCTAATTTACAACTTGTAATATCTCACTCTTAATTTAAAAAAAAAACAAACAAATTCATCAATTTATTTTTGTGTTTGGGCCAGCGCTGTTAACGTTTATTTATAACTTTTTTAGATCAGAATAATGACCACTCCTTCAATAGATACACGAAGCCCGGCTACATTTATTTGTCCTTTAATTTTGTTTAGTGCCCAAAATGTGTGTCACGTTTCGGAATTTGTGGCTGTTAACATTCAGACCTAATATATAAAGGTACATGAATATTGTTATTCACGTTTTAAATTTAAAAAAACACACATTTGGGATTAAAATTGAATAAAACCACAAACATTATTCATAAATAGATGAATCATGTTTCATAGAATAAAATATTTTTTCAAGTTTATGAAGTTTTAATTCTAAACAGATGTTTATTATTTCCAATAATGGGAAGAGAAGAACCAAGTTATATCACCTCTCATAACATTTCAGTTAGTCTTAATGCAAAAATATATATGCAAAGTAATGTAAAAACAAAATTTTATCTGAGAGATATAAGCATAACCTGCATGCAATGATTACAAATAAACATTAAAATTGTAAACTCTAATTACGAAAAATTCAAACATATTTTAATAATGATAAACTACGTGGTAAAAATGTTTGTAAGTAGCTAAGACAATCATCTTTAACCTTAAAAATGTAACTAAATAGAAGATATTAAGCATAAATAATTAAATAAATTCAGAAAAATTTAGAGATATATTAAAATAATTAGTCTGGTTTTTGTGATTTTATAAAGTATAAATTAAATAGACTCTTGGCACTACACGATTTGGAGTTTCAAAACAACTAATTAGTGTACATATATTGGCGCCGGCTATGTGTCTGAAGTCGTCACAAGACACTCTCCACAAGTAGTGTGTCATACGAAAAAGCCCCCAAACGTACCACGAACAAGAAGTGCGTGTAACCTCCAGTTCCTCACAAAAGCGGACCCACAAGTAAAAGTACACACTGTACACACCGTTTGCCGACGCTAGCGCTCTGTGGTGTTAAAACTAGGAAGCGTTCAGAGGTGTGCGAAAAACAGTCGTATGCAAAATAATGACGTTGTGGGGTCGTCTTCAAAAATTAAATTAAACATGTTTTCTGATGATAAGACACGTAGATAAACTAATTTCAGCTATTAAAACCATAGGTGGCGTTCTGGGGATTCCCCACAAAAATTGGCGACCCCACAATGCGCTCGCTTTGCAGACGAAACTCCCGACAAGTGTCCACTCACAAACACACACACACACACACACACACACACACACACACAAACACACACACACACAAACACACACACACACACACACACACACACACACACACACACAGATATACAGTTTGAGACGATGTGTTAACTCTCAAACAATCTGAATATACTACTGGAAAATTTTGATTTACGCTCCAATCGCACAAAATAATATCACATTGTGAGCTACTAAAAATCTTCAAACAATTTGAAATCAAATGTTCGTGTTTAAAACTATGTTTTTTACTCCATTTCCAAGCTTAAGCATTGCAAGTGTATCTAATAGGTATGTTGTCAGATTTGTCATTATATTACCATGCTCTATAAAGTACTCTTTATTGGTAGTCGGCACGATAAATTATATATTTAAGTGTAATGTAATAGACAATGTTAATAAATATAGTGGAACTATGAATTGAGAATTGGAGATTTACCTAGCTTGGAGAATCGGAGAAAACAAATATAGCCTAAAGGCACTATGTCTATATCTTCTTTGAAACACTATAAATATCTTTAAGAATCCCACTTCCATAAGTAAGTTTTTCTTATATATAACGTTTAGCATATATTATCTAGGGAGCGTTGGCTCATGAAAAACTTGACCTCCACGATATTTCAGTTTTTAGGTAGTGCGTAAATAGATGCCCGTATTTATTTTGACATTTCGATTTTGGAAAAAATATAAATGAAGTATGCCGCATAGTTTCGGTAACGTATTTGGGATCTTCAAATAGTTCTATAATTGTTTTGCACAATAATGAGTAATTGCACAACTTACGGGATGGGTCATCATAAAATGTATGAAACAAATGATTATTGCCTTAGACCAGGGGTTGGGTTCACAAAGTTTTAGCTACTGCGTACAACCTGAAGGTGGGTAGATTTTTAGAAAGCTCCCTCATGATAATATCTTTAGATACACATTTTCTGTCAGAAACATGTTTATTATTTATTTTATTTTTATTAAATAAGAAATAAAACTATTTAATTATTCATTAACTTTTCCATTAATTTTGAATAGCGATAAAAGAATAAAAGAAAAATAAATATGCACATTACAGCTTTTATTTAATACTCATATCTATACAAAAACATGTTATATGATTAGTACAAAAAACGTAAAAATCAACAAAAAACAATGAAGTTCAATACGTATTTTGATTATTGCGATTTATATTGATTATTGTTGCAGTTTTTCAATTGCAGGAGTAATTGAACTTAATGTTATATTTTAGTCCTCTTCAACACTTGTTAGTTTGATTCTATGTTAATTCTTTATATACAACAACTCATAAAAACCATTCTCACAAATAACTAGTCACAAATGATATAAAAAACGGCATCAAACTCTTCCGGAAGAGCTATCGATTCACACGCAATCCAGAAGTCTATTATTAATTTCTGCAACTCGTCCAACTCATTTTGTGAGTTTCCTGATGAGACCACGTGACACGTACCACCTGAAATCTTCCCGCATTCAACCATTGTTACGCGCGCCACAGGTTTGGAACCCCTTTCTTAGACTATATAGGGGTATTTAAGTTAAAATGAAAGTATAGAAAGAACCACAAAACAATAAAAAATAACAAATAATTAAAGTTAAGATTAAACCTTTACGTACATTTCGACGACTATGTCATAATCATCAGAGCGTCTTTTTACAAAATTACAATCTATGATACAATAACTTACAAACTAAAGTGACAAACTAAATTCAGGTCACTCTAGTTTGTATCTTCTTCTTTGCTAGATTGTAATTTTGTAGTAAGACCCTCTGATGATGATAATGATGATGATGATATGGTCGTCGAAATGTACGTAAGGGTTTAATCTTAAGTTAGTTGTAATATTTGTTATTTTTGATTATTTTTGTGGTGTTGTGATACCACTTTGCTCTTGATATTGTCTAGTATTTAGGCTGTTAACGAATGATATTAAAAATAAGTTTAAGGACGCATTTTCATTCTAAGATTATTCTGAAGGGCTGGTATCACTGTGTAATGAATCTGAGATGACTAAATTCTTTCTTTCAGCAAGTAGCATCATTGAAGCAACTGCCTGTAACGTATGAGAGGTTCTATCTCGCATAACTAGTTGGAATCCTCTATTTGTGGCAAATTTCGGGTAAGAAGAAAAATATTTTTTTGTAGAATGACGAAAGTGTTCAGAAAATAAATTGGTTGACGTCAACTCTAACTACCAATTAACAAACAAAAAAAAATTCTTCTGTCTTATCGTGTTAAGCATGAAAATGAAGAAATAATTATTTTTGCTAGGACAACTTAAACAACTGTTTAAGAAATGATATTAAAAACATAATTTAATTGAACAAATTGCTACATACATATTTATATGCTATTGTGGTATAATTAAATTAAGATTTATAATTATTTTATTAATTAACTGTGGGTGATGTGAGTGTGCGGATCACCAAACCCGTTCCCTTTGAAGGCTATCAGGACGTAGCTTTGAGGTGGGGACGCCCGCACAGAAATGCCCGCATGTAAACTTCTCAAGCAAGAGCAGAATGTTCTTTTGTCGAATTTGTCGTTCAAACATACTGGAGTTTTCTTCTTAACTTCAGGTTCTTTATAGTCAAACATTGCAAGTTTAATCTTGCAAGTCAATAAATCGAAAACTTTTTTGTTTTACGATTCTAATACAAGTTGTATATACAGGTAGTGCACAATAGAATGATACATAAGGCTAAAATACAAAATGTTTTTGTATTATTTAATAGGAAGTCATTAGTCAGACAGGAAACCGTCTTACAACTTTGATTTGTACTAACCAATTACGCTTTTAACCATCCAAGGCAACCACAATCAGGGTCTAATTCCATTTCGTGTGGATGGAAACTGTTTATCTCAGGAAGTTTTAAAAATTCACTTTAAATTCTTTATACATTTATACAAGACGTAAAATTACTAACATCGTAAAACTTTCATTAAACATCATGAGACAATAAAGCTTGCTAAATAAGCATGTGACATACAAAAAAATTTATTTCAATATGTCTACCTATTTAGGCAACAAAGAAAAATTTATTTTAGCTACTTTTTAGTAAATAATTACAATATATATAAATAAAGTAACAGCCTATGCGTTGAAACACCTGATCTGCCACATAACCTATAACATAAAATCAGCTGTTGTATGAAATCATATGTTGTCACTTATTTTAAGCAAAATGGGATGATATATATATATATATATATTGCATACCTTGCCCTTTTTTTGTAAAAGGTTTCCCCCATATAAAACAATTAAATAATTAATAAATTAAATTATTTAATAATTATTTGAAATAAAGATGTATTAACATCAAGTGTCATCCACTACAAGTTTAAACACATGTATTTGAACCACATATAAGAACTGTGAACTGAGAGAAAGAATAATGCGTCGAAGAATGTAGTTGAACAAGTAAGGGAATAAGGTTGATCAGTCTGGAGAGAAAGTTAGATCTGGAAGAGACATTTTTAATATTCGATTCCAAAAATCCTGAATAGAAGCTAATGAGAGAAGGTAGAAGGATTAGTTCTTACTACGCGGCATCTCTGGGGCGCGAGATAATCTGTAGACAGAAATCGTTAGCAAAGCTATTCACAACCATTGCAGCACTAACACACTCGTGAACTCTAAAATGACGGTATGCTCTGTACCAGCATCTTCAGGAAAATAATTATCTAAAAAAAATTTTTTTGTTTGTTACATAATTATTTTCATGAAGATGCTGTTACTGTTTTATCGGCGATAAGCTTTCAATAATATATGCAATAAAAGTATTTTTGGTTTTTAAATATTTTTAATTATTTAAATATATGTATATATATATATTTAGAGAGAGAGAGAGAGAGAGAGAGAGAGAAAGAGAGTATACTAATTTGATATACTGAAAATACACACACATATATATATATATATATATATATATATATATATATATATATATATATATATGTGATTAGGTATAGCTATAATATATAGTTAAAAATGCGTAGTTAAAAACGCGGTTTCACTAATGTGTATTAAAATTTTTATTATTTGTAATTGCGTAATATTATACAGTATAATAAGTATTTAACCTTATATTTAACCTGCGTAAAAAACGTAGCTACGTAGTTTTTTTAACTTTTTTAACTTATTATATTTAAATATTTTTATTTTTTCGTTACGCTTTATTTCTTTTAATATACTAATTTATTCATCGTTTAAATTTCTAGTGAATAATATCCATACGGGATTAGGTTATTGATATCTTTTAAAAGTATATTTTGTTGCCTGCCAAAATATATTTAAGGTGGATTTTTTAGTAATTTACATATCATGTTTGTAGAAAATAAATAGCATTTTCCGTATTTTATTTGCTGTGAAACATTGTATATCAAAGTTCGGATAGTCATAAACTAGTGTTTAAGTGACTAAAATTTATAATATTTAAGACATTTGGGATAATTAAAGCATTTGGGATATGAAGGACGTTTAGAAAATTATGGACACATTTAGGTCTTTAAAAAAAATTTCAATTTCTAAACAATTGGTATTTTTAAGAGAGGGTACTATTTTAAAATGTTATAATGAAGTGTAGTATTGTAATATATTCTTTAAAGTAATGAAAATACTACTTATTGACGGGATATAATGGCGTAATTAATGGCATTAATAGCACATAATGTGACGGGTAAATATTATTTGAGGCTAGTTTGAAGATTTTCTCGTAAAATAAGAGTGAAACATGACGATAGCGTTTCTGCTCTTTAGAGTACAATATTAAATCATGCTTGACCCGGACCATTATGAAAGAGTTCCAACATTAAATCCAGTAAAATACGAACTTTATAATAATAATATAACCTCTCCAGGAAGCGAGGCACGGGAATATTAAAACGGGAAATAAACTGGAGAAGATGTTAACCGGGTTATTTATTGAAACTCCCGAAGGCAAGGGAATAAATAAGTGTATAATGCTTTTACTTCTTGCCGCAACTTGAAAGACAATGGGGAGTGAAATATCCCCAAAAGGCTTCTAGCTGAGGTAGACGAAAATCGTTTAAATTAATTTTATCTTATAAAATAACGACTTTACACAGAAGATGTATTACAGTTTGTAGAGTGGGTATAGTAAGTATGATTTACCTAGTGAAAAAAACAACTCTGTCTTTAAGCAGGTAGCGTCTCATAGGTCGGTATTATCAAAATAACACAGCATTATACTCCGTCATTAAGTAATATTTTCATCACTTTTAACAATATATTACAATGCTACACTCGTTTGTAACATTTTAAAATAATACCCTGTTTTAAAAATACCAATTGTTTCGGAGTTGAGATTTTTTTAAAGACCTAAATGTGTCCATAATTTTCTAAACGTCCTTTATATCCCAAATGCTTTAATTATCCCAAGAGCCTTGAATATTACAAATGTCTAAACTATCCCAAGAGTTAAAATGCCATGATGACTCTTGGAAACTTTTAGATTCAAACAGTCCTGAATATTCTAAACAAATGAAATATCTTAAACCTCTTGAATATTCCAAATTTGTTGTATATTTGAAATGTCTATATGACCGCTAACACCGTAAAGAGGCACACCTCCCAACATTCCAAACGTCTTGGATATCCTAATCGTCTTCAAAACCCCAAACGTCTTAAAGATTGCAAATGCTTGTATAGTCTCTTAAGTTAACAAACGTTTTCAAGATTTGAATAATGTTGAAGGTAAGTGTTAATGTTAAATGCCTTAGTGCCCTTCTATTTATGTAAGTCATGCATAAAATACCAAAAATTACTCGTATAACTTCATTTATTTATAACTATTTATAAAATCTATTAATCCAGTTTTATTATTATTTCCTTGCTGACAACCTAATACAGAAAAATATAAAAGTAATTACATTTTCTTAAAACATACTCAATAAATAATATTTTGCTACAATATTTTTTTAATTGTTTTAAAATTCAGAATTAATTACAATATAAAAAAGACAATAGAAATCTACAACAAATTCTAATATAATTTAATTGCTCTTTTAAAAAGTAGAAAATGAATTTATAATAAAACTAAATACGGAAATAACTAGCTTCGAATATTTTAATAAATAATAAGAATTTACTTCTTTAAAGTTAATCTATTTATATTGCTATGAAAGGTTAATTTTGCATGAACACAAAGGAGAATGTTAAATTTACTGCTACTCTTCCAAAACAATTATCTATCAAAATGTATGAATACATATACAGCTTATAAAAATATACTACTTACAATATGTATATAATAAAACAAATGTAATTTAATTACCTTTCTAATTTAATTACCTAATTACTTTCGCTCTTGGCAGATTGTTAGGGAGTAAGCCTGTAGCAAAAAGGGTCTCGCACCATTTTCCTTTACAGTCATTTTCATGTGGACAACAAAACACGAACCACCTACTCTTCCAAAACAATTATCTATCAAAATGTATGTATACATATAAAAATATACTACTTACAATATGTATATAATAAAACAAATGTAATTTAATTACCTTTCAAATTTAATTAACTAATTACTTTCGCTCTTGGCAGATTGTTAGGGAGTAAGCCTGTAGCAAAAAGGGTCTCGCACCATTTTCCTTTACAGTCATTTTCATGTGGACAACAAAACACGAACCACCTACTCTTCCAAAACAATTATCTATCAAAATGTATGTATACATATAAAAATATACTACTTTCAATATGTATATAATAAAACAAATGTAATTTAATTACCTTTCTAATTTAATTACCTAATTACTTTCGCTCTTGGCAGATTGTTAGGGAGTAAGCCTGTAGCAAAAAGGGTCTCGCACCATTTTCCTTTACAGTCATTTTCATGTGGACAACAAAACACGAACCACCTACTCTTCCAAAACAATTATCTATCAAAATGTATGTATACATATAAAAATATACTACTTTCAATATGTATATAATAAAACAAATGTAATTTAATTACCTTTCTAATTTAATTACCTAATTACTTTCGCTCTTGGCAGATTGTTAGGGAGTAAGCCTGTAGCAAAAAGGGTCTCGCACCATTTTCCTTTACAGTCATTTTCATGTGGACAACAAAACACGAACCACCTACTCTTCCAAAACAATTATCTATCAAAATGTATGTATACATATAAAAATATACTACTTTCAATATGTATATAGTAAAACAAATGTAATTTAATTACCTTTCTAATTTAATTACCTAATTACTTTCGCTCTTGGCAGATTGTTAGGGAGTAAGCCTGAAGCAAAAAGGGTCTCGCACCATTTTCTTTTACAGTCATTTTCATGTGGACAACAAAACACGAACCACCTACTCTTCCAAAACAATTATCTATCAAAATGTATGTATACATATAAAAATATACTACTTTCAATATGTATATAATAAAACAAATGTAATTTAATTACCTTTCTAATTTAATTACCTAATTACTTTCGCTCTTGGCAGATTGTTAGGGAGTAAGCCTGTAGCAAAAAGGGTCTCGCACCATCTTCCTTTACAGTCATTTTCATGTGGACAACAAAACACGAACCACCTACTCTTCCAAAACAATTATCTATCAAAATGTATGTATACATATAAAAATATACTACTTTCAATATGTATATAATAAAACAAATGTAATTTAATTACCTTTCTAATTTAATTACCTAATTACTTTCGCTCTTGGCAGATTGTTAGGGAGTAAGCCTGTAGCAAAAAGGGTCTCGCACCATTTTCCTTTACAGTCATTTTCATGTGGACAACAAAACACGAACCACCTACTCTTCCAAAACAATTATCTATGAAAATGTATGTATACATATAAAAATATACTACTTTCAATATGTATATAGTAAAACAAATGTAATTTAATTACCTTTCTAATTTAATTACCTAATTACTTTCGCTCTTGGCAGATTGTTAGGGAGTAAGCCTGTAGCAAAAAGGGTCTCGCACCATTTTCCTTTACAGTCATTTTCATGTGGACAACAAAACACGAACCACCTACTCTTCCAAAACAATTATCTATCAAAATGTATGTATACATATAAAAATATACTACTTACAATATGTATATAATAAAACAAATGTAATTTAATTACCTTTCTAATTTAATTAACTAATTACTTTCGCTCTTGGCAGATTGTTAGGGAGTAAGCCTGTAGCAAAAAGGGTCTCGCACCATTTTCCTTTACAGTCATTTTCATGTGAACAACAAAACACGAACCACCTACTCTTCCAAAACAATTATCTATCAAAATGTATGTATACATATAAAAATATACTACTTACAATATGTATATAATAAAACAAATGTAATTTAATTACCTTTCTAATTTAATTAACTAATTACTTTCGCTCTTGGCAGATTGTTAGGGAGTAAGCCTGTAGCAAAAAGGGTCTCGCACCATTTTCCTTTACAGTCATTTTCATGTGGACAACAAAACACGAACCACCTACTCTTCCAAAACAATTATCTATCAAAATGTATGTATACATATAAAAATATACTACTTTCAATAAGTATATAATAAAACAAATGTAATTTAATTACCTTTCTAATTTAATTACTTTTCTAATTTAATTACCTAATTACTTTCGCTCTTGGCAGATTGTTAGGGAGTAAGCCTGTAGCAAAAAGGGTCTCGCACCATTTTCCTTTACAGTCATTTTCATGTGAACAACAAAACACGAACCCCCTACTCTTCCAAAACAATTATCTATCAAAATGTATGTATACATATAAAAATATACTACTTTCAATGTGTATATAATAAAACAAATGTAATTTAAGTACCTTTCTAATTGAATTACCTTTCTAATTTAATTACCTAATTACTTTCGCTCTTGGCAGATTGTTAGGGAGTAAGCCTGTAGCAAAAAGGGTCTCGCACCATTTTCCTTTACAGTCATTTTCATGTGAACAACAAAACACGAACCACCTACTCTTCCAAAACAATTATCTATCAAAATGTATGTATACATATAAAAATATACTACTTTCAATATGTATATAATAAAACAAATGTAATTTAATTACCTTTCTAATTGAATTACCTTTCTAATTTAATTACCTAATTACTTTCGCTCTTGGCAGATTGTTAGGGAGTAAGCCTGTAGCAAAAAGGGTCTCGCACCATTTTCCTTTACAGTCATTTTCATGTGAACAACAAAACACGAACCACCTACTCTTCCAAAACAATTATCTATCAAAATGTATGTATACATATAAAAATATACTACTTTCAATATGTATATAATAAAACAAATGTAATTTAATTACCTTTCTAATTTAATTACCTTTCTAATTTAATTACCTAATTACTTTCGCTCTTGGCAGATTGTTAGGGAGTAAGCCTGTAGCAAAAAGGGTCTCGCACCATTTTCCTTTACAGTCATTTTCATGTGAACAACAAAACACGAACCACCTACTCTTCCAAAACAATTATCTATCAAAATGTATGTATACATATAAAAATATACTACTTTCAATATGTATATAATAAAACAAATGTAATTTAATTACCTTTCTAATTTAATTACCTTTCTAATTTAATTACCTAATTACTTTCGCTCTTGGCAGATTGTTAGGGAGTAAGCCTGTAGCAAAAAGGGTCTCACACCATCTTCCTTTACAGTCATTTTCATGTGGACAACAAAACACGAACCACCTACTCTTCCAAAACAATTATCTATCAAAATGTATGTATACATATAAAAATATACTACTTTCAATATGTATATAATAAAACAAATGTAATTTAATTACCTTTCTAATTTAATTACCTTATTACTTTCGCTCTTGGCAGATTGTTAGGGAGTAAGCCTGTAGCAAAAAGGGTCTCGCACCATTTTCCTTTACAGTCATTTTCATGTGAACAACAAAACACGAACCACCTACTCTTCCAAAACAATTATCTATCAAAATGTATGTATACATATAAAAATATACTACTTTCAATATGTATATAATAAAACAAATGTAATTTAATTACCTTTCTAATTTAATTACCTTTCTAATTTAATTACCTAATTACTTTCGCTCTTGGCAGATTGTTAGGGAGTAAGCCTGTAGCAAAAAGGGTCTCGCACCATTTTCCTTTACAGTCATTTTCATGTGAACAACAAAACACGAACCACCTACTCTTCCAAAACAATTATCTATCAAAATGTATGTATACATATAAAAATATACTACTTTCAATATGTATATAATAAAACAAATGTAATTTAATTACCTTTCTAATTTAATTACCTTTCTAATTTAATTACCTAATTACTTTCGCTCTTGGCAGATTGTTAGGGAGTAAGCCTGTAGCAAAAAGGGTCTCGCACCATCTTCCTTTACAGTCATTTTCATGTGGACAACAAAACACGAACCACCTACTCTTCCAAAACAATTATCTATCAAAATGTATGTATACATATAAAAATATACTACTTTCAATATGTATATAATAAAACAAATGTAATTTAATTACCTTTCTAATTTAATTACCTAATTACTTTCGCTCTTGGCAGATTGTTAGGGAGTAAGCCTGTAGCAAAAAGGGTCTCGCACCATTTTCCTTTACAGTCATTTTCATGTGGACAACAAAACACGAACCACCTACTCTTCCAAAACAATTATCTATCAAAATGTATGTATACATATAAAAATATACTACTTTCAATATGTATATAATAAAACAAATGTAATTTAATTACCTTTCTAATTTAATTACCTAATTACTTTCGCTCTTGGCAGATTGTTAGGGAGTAAGCCTGTAGCAAAAAGGGTCTCGCACCATTTTCTTTTACAGTCATTTTCATGTGGACAACAAAACACGAACCACCTACTCTTCCAAAACAATTATCTATCAAAATGTATGTATACATATAAAAATATACTACTTTCAATATGTATATAATAAAACAAATGTAATTTAATTACCTTTCTAATTTAATTACCTAATTACTTTCGCTCTTGGCAGATTGTTAGGGAGTAAGCCTGTAGCAAAAAGGGTCTCGCACCATTTTCCTTTACAGTCATTTTCATGTGGACAACAAAACACGAACCACCTACTCTTCCAAAACAATTATCTATCAAAATGTATGTATACATATAAAAATATACTACTTACAATATGTATATAATAAAACAAATGTAATTTAATTACCTTTCTAATTTAATTAACTAATTACTTTCGCTCTTGGCAGATTGTTAGGGAGTAAGCCTGTAGCAAAAAGGGTCTCGCACCATTTTCCTTTACAGTCATTTTCATGTGGACAACAAAATACGAACCACCTACTCTTCCAAAACAATTATCTATCAAAATGTATGTATACATATAAAAATATACTACTTTCAATATGTATATAATAAAACAAATGTAATTTAATTACCTTTCTAATTTAATTACCTTTCTAATTTAATTACCTAATTACTTTCGCTCTTGGCAGATTGTTAGGGAGTAAGCCTGTAGCAAAAAGGGTCTCGCACCATTTTCCTTTACAGTCATTTTCATGTGAACAACAAAACACGAACCACCTACTCTTCCAAAACAATTATCTATCAAAATGTATGTATACATATAAAAATATACTACTTTCAATATGTATATAATAAAACAAATGTAATTTAATTACCTTTCTAATTGAATTACCTTTCTAATTTAATTACCTAATTACTTTCGCTCTTGGCAGATTGTTAGGGAGTAAGCCTGTAGCAAAAAGGGTCTCGCACCATTTTCCTTTACAGTCATTTTCATGTGAACAACAAAACACGAACCACCTACTCTTCCAAAACAATTATCTATCAAAATGTATGTATACATATAAAAATATACTACTTTCAATATGTATATAATGAAACAAATGTAATTTAATTACCTTTCTAATTTAATTACCTTTCTAATTTAATTACCTAATTACTTTCGCTCTTGGCAGATTGTTAGGGAGTAAGCCTGTAGCAAAAAGGGTCTCGCACCATTTTCCTTTACAGTCATTTTCATGTGAACAACAAAACACGATCCACCTACTCTTCCAAAACAATTATCTATCAAAATGTATGTATACATATACAAATATACTACTTTCAATATGTATATAATAAAACAAATGTAATTTAATTACCTTTCTAATTTAATTACCTTTCTAATTTAATTATCTAA
>JBAIZL010000006.1:28736556-28741556 GCA_036971475.1 Prosapia bicincta | reverse complement strand
TGATGAATTATAAAATTTAAAACGAAAGATATAAAGTTACAATAACCATTAAAACTTATATTTCGCTACGCTTCGTTTGAATTTTATTCCTTTTTATATGGCTAGCTCGCCATCAGTATCGCTATGAAATATCACGTCATCGGTCCCGTGTTAGGTTCAATCTTTAGGCAGGGCGTAAGCTGAGACGCAAGCGGCGCAGCGCACGCAACGGAACACACGGCAGAAAACTGTGCCGCCATATTTCCTAACGGATAGCTGAGGCGAAGTATGTTTGTGTCTGGCACACGCGTGGGCCGGTATGTTACAGTTTGTAGCACATACACAGATTTGACGACACACGGCATCCAAGATGTTTTTTAATTGAACGTTTGATTCAGCTGGTAATGGACAAACACTCAACAGTAGCTCACATATTGTACCGAAATCTTGTATTTTTAAAATCTTTAATGCCACCATGTTCTGATAATTAATTTGTCTTATTCAGTAATGGGTAGTTACAAATTGGGTTTCTGATAAGTTATATGAAGGATTTCTCATCCCATATGCTACTAAAACATTTACTGGACAGTAATATGGGGCTTACATCTATTATTCTCCATATTATTATATATTGTTCTCCATATTTATCATGTATACGGCAGAAGCATTCTATACAATCGTACACACGTACTAATCTCTTAGTACAATTTCAGTATTCTATAAATATAAAACCAATAAAAGACATAAATACGACTCACAAATTAATCATTTATTGACTCATACGCGTTTTAATGACAGAGTTATCATCATCAGTGAATGTTGTTACTACAAACTCTAACTTACAACTTACAAAAGAGATACACAAAACTCACAAATAATTCATTTACTGACTCATAAGCGTTTCAATTACAAAGTCATCATCATCAGTGAGTGTTGCTACTACAAACTCTAACTTGCAATTGAAGAATAGCTCAAAGAATAGTTGTACTATATAAATATGTCTTATACATCTGTAAATCTTCAAGAAGAACGAGAAAATGGTGTGTGTATGTGCGTTTGTGTGTGTGTGTGTGTGTAATTGTGTGTGTGTGTTGTGTGTTTGTGTGTGTGTGTATGTGTGTGTATGTGTGTGTGTGTGTGTGTGTGTGTGTGTGTGTGTGTGTGTGTTTAGTCTATATTTCAACTGCTTTCACCAATTATATTTCTACAACTCTATTATTTTTCTAACATGCGGATTTTTAAAGTAATTTCTGGGGGCTTCAAATATTACACTTTAACATGGTTTTAAAATTTTTAAAAATATTACATTGTTGTATCTTTTACAAAAAGGTTTTCACGGTTAAAAGTTTCAATTATCACTTAGAATCCAAAAACAGTTTTCAACGTAACAAAGTTGGCTTCGCAATTAGGGGAAGATCCCTGTGTAAGCAACTATAACTAGTATTTTATGACGCACAGGAGAATTCTAGAACGTGTAGTTTATTAAGTTTAATGAGTGTCTCATTATATTTATAACGATTTATTGGTATTTGCTAAAGGAGGATACTGCAAAATATTTTGTCAGAGCTAAATATGGTAGAAAAGTTTAAAGTCTTAAAATTAGTTGGAAAAGGCGTATTAAACTTACCTACCTTAAGACCCTTCAGAATATTCCGCTCTTCAGTCACAAACAGTTCTTGGATGAACTTTTTTATAAGTCACTTATTATTTTGCCCTTCGGGCTTCCCAATAAATTACGCGGGTGAAAGAACTTCCCAGTTGCCTATATTTCTGGGGTAGGATTGATTAAATATTTGTATTACTGGAACGTTTTGAAAAGTATGCAAATTTATTACTTTAATGATATTTTTAGTGAAACTTTATGAAATCTATTAACTGTGTAAAATGGAATACGGTTGTCATGGAAATAATCGTATTATTTAATTAGTTTGGGATGTTATATTACTAGGTTAGTTTTACGTAAGTCTGTTATACATTATACTTTAAAAGTATATTTCAGTTTTGGATTTTTTATTAGTTTGATACTACTAGGGTAGTTTTACGCGAGTCTGTTATACATGAGGGATATTATATTTTAAAAGTATGATATAATTTTGGAGGGGAAACGCACATACCCAATTCAACTATTATAGGATTTTTAGTTAAATGTAATTTCTAAAGTACGTTTGTTACCATAATTTAATATAATGAGAACCTCGTTGACAACATAGTTTGAGAATATACAAATTTAATTATAATTATATGTTTAGTAGAGCCATAATAAATGTATTAAACTTTGAGAAAGACAGATAACTACTTACACACACACATACACACACTGAAACGGTCTGAATTACCTTTTCAATTAAGAAATTATTAATTTCTTATTTTTTAAATAACAATTTTAATATTTAAATAATAAGGTTTTAATTTATGGTATAATAAACATAGTAAAGAGTCAAGAAGTCATTAAAATTTTGAATAAGTATTATTAAGACAAATTAAAAATTATGATAGCATGAAATTGTAATAACTAACTAAATTTGACGAACGAGAGTGAAAACAGAATTTAAAAAACTCAAATAACAAAAAAGTTACAGCCATTTAAAAATAATAGACATTTTTCATTGTTCTAAAACAGATAACAAAATTATGCAGGTAAAAACTAATACGTTGTCCAACCCGCCCGTACAAGAAACAAGCATGGAGATAGCGACGAGCTTAGAGGGGAGGAGAAGGGTGACATAGCCGCAATAAATACAGGAACTTAAGGACCTGTAAGGCAGTCTGTAAAAACATTTTAATAGGAGGTGATAACGGTCGTTATGTCGGTCAGCGCCTAGGACGTTCATCACCAGGCCAGATGGGACCAAAATAGCCACGTTCCTGCCGTCTACTTCCATCCTTGGACGAGGGCTCCAGACTCAGCCTCCAGGACGCGGAAATGGAGAAAGACTTCCATCGACTGACCAGGGATGGCAACTTCCGATGTCCAGGAACCAGGGAATCCAGACGAGAGGACTCCAGGACCGGCAGGGAAATTCTTGGCAAGTCATTTTCTCTATTATATACGAATTAACGTCAAATTTAGTCAGTTAAATTTATTTAAATTCAAATTACCAATTAAACTTAAACAATGACTTCATTATATGTTGAATGATTAAATAAATCTTAAAAGTAATAAAATTAATTAGTATAACAAAATTGTTGAAATAATGAATAATAAATATTAAATTTACAAAGTGGTTTTGGCCATAAGCCAATCATTTTTAACAAGACCAGATTTATTGAATCGTATATATTTTAAAATTGTTTATAATAAAATGTGAAATTACCAATTCAATTTGAAATCAGGAGATACAATATTTTATTATGTTAAATTTGGAAATAATTTTTTTTGTATGTGTAAATGTAATTAATGAATTGTATATGAAATGTAGGATGTAAATATGTGAAAATTAACGAACTTTTAATTAACAATTTGTGGAGATAAAGAGAGATCTAAATATGTTTTATTTGAAAAGAAAATTAGTTTAGTTTAAATCAGTAATTAAATGCATTAAAAAACTTACAGTATTTGAATTTATCCTTGTTGAACAACCAATAAAACCTTTTAGTTTTTTCCAACTGATAAATAATGATTATAAAATCAAAGTACAGTTTTAATTAAATTTTTTTAAATGTATAAAATTAAGAACCTAATGTATCTTGAAACGAGTTCTCTCCTGAGAACAATTTTATTGAGCTATTCTAAAAATTAGTTGGTTTTTTGCATTGAAGCCCAGAGACGATGTCTACTGGTAGATCATGTTTAAAGAACACAGAAGCCTTTAAAAAAAAAGCTATCTTAAACATGATCATATTTTGCACGTCCCCTTGCTGTGCCTGCAGATCTCATGAAGTGGTAAGATTTTTTGAAAATTTTGTGTGTTCATATAAATGTTGTTTCTTTCCAGCTGACTATTTTACTGACATGTGTGACTAAATACAGACCCAACAAACCTGCCAACCAACTTAGGGGAGGTCATACAAACGTTAAGGTAGAAGTCAGATAGACTTGAATTTAGGCGTGGTACATTAAGTGGGAAAACAAGACAAAATTTAGGGATCTTAACACGGTACACAAAACGGTGTGAGCAGCAGATATATAAATATATAATAAATATATTATTCTGCAAAGGGGAGGAACGTTGCAACACACACACACACACGCACACACAAACACACATATAAACACACGCACACACGCACACACAAACACACACACACGCACACACAAACACACACATACACACACACACACACACACACACACACACACACACACACACACATCTTAAACGGGTATTTATGGGGTTACCCTTCGCGGAAATATGTTTTAAAGTAAAACTTGCCTTGTAAAAAGGTAATTTTCATTTAATGAGTTGTAAAACTTTAAAGTTATGTTTTTTATTCAATATGCGATGCATATTTGTACATTATATTTTGTAAAAGTGGTTATTTATTTTAATATGGGAACCCTATCATAGAAACGTTCCATTTATTTGATGATGTTTATTCAAACTCGGTATTTTCAATTTCATTTGTTTTTGACAGGCGTTATCAAACATCCCGTCTGGGGTGCTCTACAATCAACGACCGTTACCTGAGGTATATTGTTTTAACTGTTAAATATGTTCTTGTAGCATATAATTTATCAAGGTCTAGTTTACTGTTCGGTTTCGATTAGGTGGTTTATTTATTGATTTGGTGTTAATAATCACTGCGATGGTTTTGTTGAACCTCTTATATTGTCTTTCTCAAATAAATGCTGTAATGTGTTTCATTCGCAAACCTAAACTGATAATGCGTCAGTGGTGCAGTATTAAGAGCGTGCACGTAATACGACAGGGCTATTACCAGATGCAAATATGGCAATGGTATATCTGACGCACTGCAAATGCCAGTATTGACTGCTAAAAGCGAAAAGACGCAGTTGAAAGGAATTAGAGACTCATTGGGCAGCAGAAACTGGACTGAGATAGACAACAGTGCTTCTAAAG
>JBAIZL010000006.1:28716556-28729056 GCA_036971475.1 Prosapia bicincta | reverse complement strand
TCGCACGAGTTAGTAACTTAGGGTAATAAGCACATCACGTCATGTGACGTAAACATGGTCTGATATCGCCTTAACCGAAGCACCAATCAAACATTCTAAATAATAAGTAAGGGTGGGAAATTCCGTTGGCGTGCCCTTGCAGAAGCCCCACTTCTCAAGAGGTTTACGAACGGAACAGACTTAATGGCATTTTCGGACATAACTTAGAAATTAGTAAGCTTCCAGTATTCAAAATTTAAGATGTCAAGGCGGGTACCAAATTTTATTAACGCAACAAAAGAAGAAGTCAGAAGCGATTATTTATGTGTTTCAAATAAATATAAGTTTATATCATTTTTGTTTAAGAGCGCTGTTTGCAAGAGCGATGTGTTAAGTGTTAAGTGTACAAAAAGCCATGTGCGGTAATTAAATAAATGTGTTATAGTGTTTACAAATAATGTGCACAACCAGGTACGTTTTAGATAATAATAAAGAAAATGTGTTTTAATGTTAACTAACTTGAGAATTTAAAATGATAAAAGATTAACACATGAACGGTAGAAATTGTCCTTTGAATATTCATTTCTAAAAATTTAATTGGGAAAATTAAGTTACTACTTTCTCGATATATATCAATTTTAAAAGTTAATAGGTAATTAAAGTGTATGGAATAATTAGCAGTTATTAAAAGTTAATGTCTCGACACATTGGTGTCATTTGTTCTTTTGTAATTTGTCATTGATTAATAAATTGTATAACTTTGTATTTTAAAGATTTAAATTATCATTTCAAGTAACCTAGTTCTACCTTCAAGATAAGAAGACCGCCATAGACAGACAGTTTCTGCCTGAGCTATGACGGAGAACTAGAAGCTCTGGTAAGTAATTTTAATTATATTGGTAATAAGCAATTAACAATTAATAATAACACATTTCAAATAAAGATAAAACTTACCCCAGGAAAAAGGGCGTGAACGTTACAGTGTGTGTTGGGTGTTTTTTAGGTGTTTTGCGTAGGTGGATTTAGTTTAATAGATATATTGGAAACAAGCCCAATACCACACAAATAATCATTAATAACAGATAACACAAGTTACATAAAATGAAATCCTTTTATACATTTCGATGATTATGTCATAATCATCAGATGGTTTTATTACAAAATTATAATCTAGCAAGCAAGAAGTTACAAACTAAAGTGACGTGAACGGCTTTCTACGATCGCTATATATAGGCGTGAGGTAATATATAACGACCGCAGAAAACGGTTCGCGTCACTCTATTTTGTAACTTCTTGTTTGCTAGATTTTACTTTTGTAATAATACCCTTTGATTATGACAATATGTTCATCGAAATGTATATAAGCGTTTATTCATTGATAACTTGTAATATTAGTTACTTTTAATTATTTTTGTTGTATTGGGGTAGCTCCCAATATTTTCATTATAATATATTGTGCGATTGTGCTCTTGATATTGTATCAGTCTAATAGGTAAAACTGCAAAATAGACTTGCTCGAATAAATATTTGCAGTGAATTTAATAAAATATATCCGGCTAATAAAGTTTTAATAAATTACCCGCCAAGAATCTCCCCGCTAGCATAGCACGTTGACACAATGTTGCCTTAATACTTTACAGGTTAGTTTATTTATACCCGCAATAAACGCCACACACTGCAGCTATAAAAGCTTTACGCTGCTCATTTCCAGGAGATAGGTCTGGCAGTAAATGCAATACGTATACTCTACTTTCATATAGCTAGTGTGCATTCAAATATTTAGTGTTTCCTTTAGGTGACGCTGCATAGGGAATAGTGACAATAAAATATGTATAAATCCGAGCCACTGGAGCAAACAGTGTCTGTTTGGAAGCAAATATGTTTTAGAAATCTTGAAGAACTTTTCTACTTATTTTCACATTTCAACAAACAGAATTGTAGAGGATGAAACTTTGGGTCACGTTTCGCCGATAATGATTCCCTAATTTCATTGTATTTCTATAATATACCTATATTATAATATTGAATCACCAATAATACCATTTTATGATAAAACTAAACATTTTGTTGTTAGCTTTATTCTCAAAATTTTCACAATTTATTTTCTACAAAGAAAATGTTACCAACGTATTCTCCAAAATAAACACTACTGAAACAAATTCTTAATATATTCATCATCATTTATATTAGAACAATATATCTATATATTTTTGTACATTTTTCTGCTTTTCCTAATATTACAATATATTACAGTTATCTCGTTTCGGAATGAGTGGATTTTCAAAACTGAAATTTACGATTTAAGAAGTTATAGTCGGGTACAAACATCTTCTATATGACCTCTGTTCAATTTGAGGCTACACTCGGACCGTTCTTTGTATCATTTTGGTGAAGAGAGATTGTTTCCTGCTCGTGTTAGACATGGTTATATTTCTTGTAGTTGGACGATGGTTTTTGGTGGGTCATCACGGAAAATTGTCTCCTTTATCATTCCACAGACATTGGCGTCAGTTGGTATAAATTTGGGTGAGTGGCCTGGATAAAGAAATTTTGTTCAAAGGAAGATGAAGCGGTTGCCAAAAGTTTATTGAAGTAAAGCAATGTTGTCTATGGCATTGTAGCCGTTTGCGCCATCTTGCTGGAACCATCGCGAACGAAAAGGTAGGTTACGGGGACTACACAATCTCCTGAGGTGTCCTATAACACGACCAAGAATGACCAAGTATCGTTCCTGATTTAGAGTAAGAGGTCCATTACTGTCTTCAACAAAGTGTGGACCAATATCCTCTCAGGGCACAGCGCCCTATACAGAGGTACACGCCTGCTAACGAGAGTGTGGACTCTGTACAACATTGTCAGTTGTCTGCAACAATCAAGTCGGCACAGCTGATCGTAAAGGCAACTACAGCTGATTTAGTTTGAGTACTGTTTATTTTGGTGCATAAGGAATTCAGAGTTGAAGGAGTTGGAAACTATGCATACGAAACAAAATTAAAAGGCTATAGTATGCTATTGTTTAATTTCCAACTATTAATTTAAATATGTGATGAAATTATATCGTTAAATTTTAAAGTTTTCATGTCTTAGTATTTCAACAGTTAGTGAGGTTGTAAATATTTTCTTTTGTCATAAACTTTTCTACTATTGTGTATTATAAAGATACATACATAAAAAATGTGCAAATAGGTAGTAAGGGCTAAACGTTTTATGAAACATTTTGTAAGAAATAAAGAATTTGTAAGAGAAGGGTAACGGAATGTAAGTTTATAGGCAAGGGACTAATATATGGGGTTAGTGAAAAAAATCTTTTAAAAAGTGACGATTCAAAATACTTAGAAAACTTAGGGTGGAAGCTCTAAATTGAGATACAGCTTACAGATAATTTTACGAAATACAAAACCACATTAGGGGACTACTTTTGTACGATCAATATGTGCCCTTTCCAAAAACCAGAATTTTTCAGATAGGACGTAGATTCCAAAACCAGGTACATGGGAACGCATGCAATATATTTTATTGGACATGGTAACATACGAAAGACAGGCTAGGATTAGTTGAATACAACAAAATTAAAACCATTTTCGACAATACGGTTAGAAAAGAATGTCATGAGAAATGACAAGCCAGGAATCTAGGAGCCTGGGAAGGTAACCTAGCATAGGGAGGTGGAAGTAGAGAGGTCTTTTATTGGGAACTGGGGATGAAGACGGTAAAGAGATAATATAGGAGTTAGTTGTGAGGGTCAAGGTTGCTGATAGGGCAAACGGAAAGTTGTGAGTTACAAGCTTCCAAAGGAGCGACATCGACTGACCGAGAGGGAAGTTGAGCAACCCTATTGGAAACCAAGTGGACCTCGACAGACATGAGTCAGTTCACGAAATAAATTTGTTAAAGAAAACAGAGTGGATTAGAAAATTATTAACTCAATGTATAATAGAAGCCATCACTCGGTAAACCGATGCCTGGAAATATATTCAATTAATTGTGCATGATGGTTAAATTAGTCATGGAATGAAGACGAAACAATTAAAACTGTTTAACGTAAACAGTTTCTTTCTGGCGTACGACGCAAGACTGAAAACTACTACATGAAGTTGAATATTTCATATTGATTGTTTATTGTTTAAACTAATATATGACAGTCATTGAATAAGTAACTATTGAATTTTGAAGCTCAGGATTCCAAAATACATTCAATAAATATATACGTTTGGCCCTTACTAATGTATTTATTATTAATGCACCAGGTTAGTTACTGTCAAATATAGGAAATAAGAATAACTGTGCTGAATTAATTTTTTTTTTTTTAGAAATAGTTAATTTTGAAATATACTGTAAGAGTTCCTCTAGTAATATCATCATTTTATTATTAGTGATAACATTAGGAGCCTCTTAAGTTTCAATAATTAAAAAAAGTCTCATTGTATCTGTCCATATATCTGCGTCTCTCTCTCTCTCTCTCTCTCTCTCTCTCTCTATATATATATATATATATATATATATATATATATATATATATATACAGAGAGAGAGAGAGAGAGAGAGAGTGAGAGTGAGAGAGAGTGCTTTTTATTATAGTTATTGACAGTGTGCTGAGGCTCAATTGATATCAATATTATCAGTATACTATATTGAGAAAAAGCTTCAAGTGAGTTCTTTTATAAATGCTCTTGTTGTGGGAATCTTTGTGTTTCAATACATAAATACAGTAGAGACTCTATATTCTGAGTTCCGAGCCTGCTTCTGTTTGAGCCTATTTTATCATTTTGAAAGAAAATGATGAATAGGGCTACCACAAAATCCTATAGTCACACGGTATGCAATGGAAATGAGTCGAGCTTCCAAGAAATGTTTATATCACCGCGGTATGCTAGGGAAATGAGTCAGGCCTCCAAGAAATGTTCGTTTCAATACCGTATGCAAAGGAAATGAATCTGGCTTCCAAGAATTGTTTGTAGTCATTAGGTATGCTAAGATAATGTGCCTAGGTTCCAAGAAATATTTATATCAGTACGGTATGCAAAGGAAATGAGTCGGGCTTCCAAGAAATGTTCATATGAAGCTCTATAAACCTTTCAATTTCATTTTGAAATACCTATATTTAAACGTCTAATTAAAACTCCTGTTTTTTTCTATGGCACAGGAACGTATTTCCGTGTAATCTGCATATTCACAACTGCAGTACTACTTATTTATAAATGTTATTTACGTAAGTAATTATTTTAAATTATAAAAGTAATAAATAGTTATGATTATTTTAATAAATCAATCATTCGTATCTGTATATATATATATATATATATATATATATATATATATATATAAATATATATATGGGCATGTGCATATGTGTGTGTATTAACTCGGTTATACGCAGCAAAGAACTTAGGTAAATTATTCAATAGGTTATAAAAAAACATCAATAAAAGTACTTCTCGTGTTCGTGGAAAGCACTCAACATATGTGGGCAGTCACGATTTAAGCAGCCGAAGGAAGTCAGGATAAAACGTCTTCTACATGAACGCTCTCTGTCCAGTTGCCTTTGACGAAGATAACAAACTCAGGACAGGGCTTTTGTGTGCTTTAATGCTGTATACAGCCGTTTGCCCAGATTGGCATGAATAGGGTTACAATAGGAAATCGAAGAAATATTTTGTCGTCAAACGGTTTTGCTTTATTCAACTGTTGACATACTATTTTTGACAAAAGATATGAATATATAAAGGGAGAGAAAAGAGAGAGAGAGAGAGAGAGAGAGAGAGAGAGAGAGAGAGAGAGAGAGAGAGAGAGAGAGAGAGAGAGAGAGAGAGAGAGAAAGGGAGAGAGGCATTTGTTTTGAGTAGATTAATAAGGTGTGTTCCTCTTTTATAAATACGAGTATATTTGGAGTTTAAGATATTTGAATACTTCACTTATATTCATTTTCCAAGATTTAATAAACGTATTATCAAAAAATATTTTTATTTTAAAAATTAAAAAAAAATTGTTGTATATTGTCATTCATTTTAATATTTTTGCATTATTATATATATATTTGTCTTTTATTTTTAGTCTAGAGAAGGATCGTTGGGTTGTTGGTGTGATCGAAACGTCAACGTTCAACAAATCTTTTTATATTATCGAATCTCATTTCATCAACCTACTGTTATGAACACTCTTACTTTGTAGCTAGGGTTTATAAATATTTTCAAACATAATTACGCTAATGGGCTTTCTATTAGATTCTATATACGTGATTGGTATTTATAAGACTATAAATCAATAATCTGTCCTAGTCAGTCATATTAATGTGACAAGATATATTGATAGAAAATAGTGGGAAAATTCATCCTTGAATAAAATCTTTTACAAATAATCCATGTTTACCCTCGTAGCAATATTACGTGAAGGGGGAAATCGGTTGATTTACGACTTAAGTATAGGCCTGTATATATTTTATCACGTAAATATTGTTGAATTAGGTTATTGCAGTTTTTAGTATATATATATATATATATATATATATATATATATATATATATATATATATATATATATATATATATTAAATATGGTGATATGTTTCCTTGTAATATAGTTAATAAATTAAATATATTTCAAAAACAAGAATAATTTAATGACTATATTTATTCAAAGCTTTTCGCCGATAAAATAGTACCAGCATCTTCAGGAAAATAATTATCTAATAAAATCTATAAAAATTTTATTAGATAATTATTTTCCTGAAGATGCTGGTACTATTTTATCGGCGAAAAGTTTGAATAAATATATTCATTAAATTATTCTTGTTTTTGAAATATTTTAAATTTATTAAATATATATATATATATATATATATATATATATATATATATTCAATCTAATAGACAATATAAACCCCAAGACGAACGTTAAAAACTCGCACAGTGCAGTGAAGCTAAAAATAGAAGTTAACGGTACATCAAGGTCAACGGCAGATTCCACACAGCTCGCAGTCCAAAATACGTTCAGTATGCCGGAAGATGGAGGCACTTACTAGTCTCTGAAAGTACTCGCATAAATACCAAATAAGATTCTTGTTTAAGTACATAAGTGAAAATTATATATATATATATATATATATATATATATATATATATATATATATGTATTCATATATAACATATATTATATATTTAAAATATATAAAAACAATCTATATATATATATATATATATATATATATATATATATATAGATGCTGATACGTATTCCTTCAAGGATGGAAAAAGATGATTAATAGTTATTATCTGGAGTACATCGGTTCATTTTGCAGAATGAACGGGTGTACCCCAGATAATAACTATTCATAATATACATACACATCCCAAAAGGAGTTTTGATAATGAACGAGGCCTCGGACCGTAGGCGGTTAGTATACTTACATTAGATATTATAAATTTAAAAGATCTACCTTGTGCCGTAGTCTCTAATGGATAAGGATACCTTCAAGTTTGTTGCTTTCTCTGAGGGGACGTCAGATCGGTTAGAAGAAATCCCTGCAGTCAACAACTAAACAGGCTTTCTTGCTTGGTAACTTTACGGCATTTTCTACACGACTCTCGCTAATCAACTCGACTTAACTTGACTGTTAATTTTAAAAAGGTCCGAAATAACCAGTTCGTGGCAATCTCCTGTTTATAAATGGGAACTGCAGCGTGTTAATCTCGCGCGGATTATTTTCAAATTAGCAACTATTTTGCCCCATTTAATTTTTTCGGTGGTAATACAAAAAAGGGTGAATTTTATTCACTATCGCTAAATGTTTTTTGAGATAAACAAAAGTGATGAGGCTGACAGACATAGTTGATAAGGAAGAAGTATATAATTGTATAGTAAGGTATATTGGATGACAGTTTGAGAAAGTAATTGCTAGACATATGTTTATGACATAGTTTTCCTACTTTGTCCGCAGGTGTCTCTTTCCAACCCGAGTTTACGGAGCCTCTGTCTAACCTAAGTGTACCCGTCGGCAGGGACGCGACATTCAAGTGCATGGTGCAGCACCTAGGAGGATACAGGGTGAGTACACATTTTTTATACATTTTCCAATAAAATAATTGATATGTAATTTTTCGTTTCGAAACTATATTAGAAAACGACTATGTCATGATTTTTCGATGTAAGATTGACATGCGTGTAAGTCACGTATGGAAGGCCACAACGACCGCGAGATACGGGCCCGAAAACGCCTGAGTAGAAACTCATTTTATGTGAATAATTGTAAAAAAACATCCACGTTAGTACCAGTTATAATACCTATTTTTTCAAATGTAATATACGGATCTTTATTAATAGATTTATGTAATATATGCTGGCAATACATTTTATACTAATTATGTTGACCCCTTTAATTATAAACCTAAAAAGTGTGTTTGTGTAAGTATTTGTATCTCAAGCTGTGTGTGTGTGTGTGTGTGTGTGTTTGTGTTAGTACGTGTATCTCAAAATTTGTGTGTGTTTGTGTAAGTATTTGTATCTCAAGGTGCGCGCGCGCGCGTGTATGTGTGTGTGTGTGTGTGTGTGTGTGTGTGTGTGTGTGTTGTGTTTGTGTATATGTATGTGCGTTGTATGTGTGTGTGAGTGTTTGTATGTGTGTATGTGTGTGTGTGTCTGTGTGTGTGTGTGTGTGTGTGTGTGTGTGTGTGTTGTGTTTGTGTGTATGTATGTGAGTTGTATTTGTGTGTGAGTGTTTGTGTGTGTGTATGTGTGTGTGTGTGTGTGTGTGTGTGTGTGTGTGTGTGTGTGTGTGTGTGTGTGTGTGTGTGTGTGTGTGTGTGTGTGTGTGTGTGAGTTTGTGTGTTTGTGTAAGTATGTGTATCTCATGCTGTGTGTGTGTGTGTTTGTGTTAGTACGTGTATCTCAAAATTTGTGTGTGTTTGTGTAAGTATTTGTATCTCAAGGTGCGCGCGCGCTCGTGTATGTGTGTGTGTGTGTGTGTTTGTGTTAGTATGTGTATCTCAACGTTTGTGTGTGATTGTGTAAGTATTTGTATCTCAAGGTGCGCGCGTGTGTGTGTGTGTGTTTGTGTTTGTGTTTGTGTCTATGTTTGTGCGTTGTATGTGTGTGTGAGTGTTTGTGTGTGTATGTGTGTGTGTGTGTGTGTGTGTGTGCGTGTGTGTGTGTATGTGTGTTTGTGTATGTATGTGCGTTGTATGTGTGTGAGAGAGATAGTGCCAATAATAATGCTACATAGTGTGTGCGTGCATGCTTGTGCGTGCGTGCTGTGTTTGTGTATGTGTGTGTGAGTGGGTGTGTTTATATGTGTGTAGGTATGTGTATCTCAAGGTGTGTGTGTGTTTGTGTTTATGTATGTATGTGCGTTCAATGAGTGTGAGAGAGATAGTGCCAATAATAGTGCTACATAGTGTGTACGTGCATGCGTGTGCGTGCGTGTTGTGTGTGTGTGTGTGTGTGTGTGTGTGAGTGTGTAGATATGTATGTGGGTGTGTGTGTGTTGTGTGTGTGTGTGTGTGTGTGTTGTGTGTGTGTGTGTAAGTGTGTTGTAACGGGCTTAAATGGTGAATTTAAGCGTTAAAATGGAAATTTTAAATTTAAAAAATATAAAATTTTAATCTTCGATAAGAAGTTATAAATATAATTATAAATGCAGTACCATAATAAGCTATTTCAAAGAATTATATAAAGTATAGCCAGTATTAAAGGGAGGAGATTTATCATTGATTTGAAGGAGATAGAAACCAACAAAGAATAATAAAAAAAAGGTCTCAATTCACGTAAAAAGGTCTTCAACATTGGAAAATGTGCAGGAAGAAAAATTATAAGAACATCAAGAATAAGGAAATTATCTAAATCCAAAATTCTAAAAGTTATATTCAAATTTAAATTTTACATTAAAAGTTAATAATTAATAAAAAAAACCGGAAACTCTGGCGTCAAGGATCACGCGATTCTAAGAGGATGGAATCAAGCCATGTAATGTCACCTTTGAATAGTATGTTGATTAAACTAGGGACGACAGGTGAGAAAGATTGTGTGTGGAGGTTGAAAAAGGGAAAAGTGAGAAGGCAGCAGTGGTCTTGAACTGTCGTAAACGTTGATCGCCGTGGAAAACAGCTCTACTTTTGAGGTTTTAAAATACCAACATTATGTGCTAAGTAGTGAGGAAGAAGGCTGAAAAAATGTAACGATGTAATTCTCAAATCTTTTTTAAGGATTTCAGTCCCTAAATTTGGCTAAATTCAAACAAAAAATATGGTCCAATTCAATAGGTTAGGAACGGAAGGTTTTAATGTTTATAAACTGTAAATTGTATTTCAGAATGATATTAGCATTAAATTTGACAAACATAACTTTGAAAAGTTTTAAAAGTGTAAACCATCAAATATATACAAAAGGTTTTTAAGAAACTGTTTTAAAATGCGAAAGAAAGTCTGTGAAACTTAATTAGAAAAACAGGAATATGAACTGTAACATCTTAAAAATTAAATTCGCGGTGAAGGTTGACAATAAAAGAAATGAAGAAAGAAAATCCGGGAGAGAAGATAACCGTCGCCCAGATCAGACCACCCCAAACTAAAAGGAATCTGGTCATGATTGCAGGGTCTATGAGACCAACCTTTATATAAAATTAAAGGCATCATTTTGCTCTGACTTCATCAAAACAAGTATAGATATAAACAAATGTTTTTTGAAAATTAGATTATCTTGTAAATAAATATTTTTTTGGTTTATATAGGAGATTAAATTTAAATGTACGCAAAATAGATAAAAACCTAATATTTGTAAAAAAGGACAAAATTAAAGACAATTAATTAGAAAGGTTGTTCAAAAGGTATGCTGTATTTAAATTAACATATAGATAAACAATGAGGTTACTTGTAAACAAATAAAGGGATCACAAGAATTTAAATAATTGCCTATGGGTGTTATATGTTACCATATTATGATTAAGGAACTTTAAGTTTGTCAGAATTCTAAAATAGGAAAATTAAACATAAGCTTGTTTCGGATGGGAATAGATATACAAAATAACTCAGTATACGAATAGGCTTGCAAATGAAGCAAGTTAGAAATTAACAAATTAAAATTCGTGTTCCAAAGTGCCCGAAGACATCATAACTTGTGTAATATTATAATTATATTTAATAATGTTATAATAATAATTATAATTTGAAGTAATTCACAATAATATGGTTCAAAACAAACAACAGTAAAGAGATTATTTTCAAAATAAATTGATAAATAAAATATTTAGAATACACACACACACACACACACACACACACACACACACACACACACACACACACACACACACACACATATATATATATATATATATATATATATATATATATATATATATATATGTATAAATAAATTAATATATATTAATAAAAAATTAATAAATATTCTTGTATTTGAATAACCTATGTTGTTTTAATATATATATATATATATATATATATATATATATATATATATATATATATATATATATATATATATATATATATAAAGGTAAATATGATGTTTAGAAATAGGAAAATGTTTCTGATGATATTAGTTGTCATTTTGAGTTATAATTTCCATAAAATTAGTCGAATGAAATGGGTGAGATTAATTAAATTATTTTGAATGTTTAATATGGGGATTGATTTTATAAATTATTATTAATTGATACTGTAGGTTTTGTTTCATAATTACCTTTTAATATAAATAATGGAAAATTGTTCGAAATGTTTAATGCTAAATCAGGAGGTAAATATTTGCTTATATGTTTTCTAAATATGTGGGCTTGTCTTGAAGGACGGAAAAACTTAAACTTGCATAGATTTTGTATAAGCTGTGAATTTTAATTTGTGATAATGTGAGGTATAATTTTTTATTTTGAATATGCGAAACATTCTGTTAAATTGTGAATCATTTATATAAGTGATTTATCTTATGGAATTATAAATGGTAATATGTTTCCCTTTTTAGGTATAATTTGTATAATTTGCTATAATTTAAATGTAAATCGAGGGTTTTCAGGATATAAATGTTTGCTAAAATTAAGTATATTTTTCAAAGATTTACATTTGGAACCAAAGTGTGTTCAGGGTTATAAAGCATTAAATTATTCAACTAACTAAGCTAGGGCAAAGTCATTAAGAAAGAAATAATAAGTTAATTTGAAAAGTTTTACTGTGAACGGAAAGAAGTATTTTTGTAAGAAGTTAAACTTGTGCTAAAGCGTATATATATATATATTTATATATATATATATATATATATATATATATATATATATATATATTCTTGATATTTAATATTATCCATTGTTTTTCCGTTGCACTGACTTTATGAAGTTTCATATAAACTTCATATATATATATATATATATATATATATATATATATATATATATATATATATATATTAGGGATGGGCCGATTCCGATTCTCGATGCCAGGAATCGTCGATTCTAGGTGGTATCGAGGAATCGTTGATACTCGATTCTTCATCATAAAAGTGTCGATTCCGATTCCTATTTTGTT
>JBAIZL010000006.1:28661556-28711556 GCA_036971475.1 Prosapia bicincta | reverse complement strand
TATAAATATATAATTTGGTAATATTCAATATTTTACCCTTATAACCTTTAATACCCAACGTAAGACATGTTTAACAGGGCCGATTAGCTGAGACATAGAAATAGCTTAACTCTAGTTATTACAAAGTTCTAAATTTGTTGAAGATCAATTTAGAATTTGTTGAATTTATAGGTTTTTTTTTAATCAAGAAAGCTAGTAGGAAAGGGGGAAATGGATAGATCATTCGAATTGTTAACTATCTCTGTGCATTTTGCAAACCCTCTTTGGACTTTATACAAAAATCTAAAAGAATAGATTTATTTTAAAATGTTAAGTGTTTCCGGTGCCCAAGAAGGTCAGAAGGAGAGAAGAAGAATCTGTTTACATTTGTAAAAACCATCCGTAGACATTACGAAAATATGAAATAATAATATTTTGAAAATCTGTCTATGAAGAAATTTGAATGAAAGGTAAATAAATTCGTTTTCCGCCTAATAGGCTTATATATTTTTTTTCAAGTAACAAATCAAATTTCAGCTTCACCAGTAAACTGAAGAAATCTTGTTAAGAGACAAACAACTGTTTTAAACACTTTTTTCATGGGAAATGAAATTTAGCCTTTATTATAAAATGTAATAAAATGCACTGAAAGTAATTTAAAGCTTATGTCTTAACTCTCTGCAAGGATAGACAGTACGGCGCGGAGCCGCAGCTGGCTGATGAAAACAATGCTTGGAAAATTCCAACGTTTTGACAGCCACTGGAATTACTTTCACAGAATATATCTACCTTGAGCGTTGTTCGCAAAATTATTTCAGTCTTATTTAAGGGAAAGAAATATTTGATTGATATGAGCTTCCTATCTTATTAATCTTACGAAGTGAGGGAATTTTAGAATAATTATGAAAGCGGGAAATTGAACTTATCGATTTTAATAATTATGTTTGTTTTTAAATTTTGTTATAAAGTTCCTAATTTTTTTATGGATGACTGTTTTATTTTTCAAAAATTTATCTTGAGCTGTTATATCTTAGCACAAAAGTTTTTTTTTAAATACTTTATTTATCAATTTCTACTATTAGCTCATACTCTCTTTACATAAAATACATCTTGTTCAAATTTTATTCATCTAATAAAGTTCATATAATTTTTTTAAAACTTGTAGTTTCATAATTTTTAAATTAATTTATATACGTAGTTTCATATAGAGAACAACGTTTCAAAAAAGGGGCAGGCTGTGCAATATAGTTATTTCTTCTCATTTGTGTTTAAGTACATGTGATAACATATGATTTTATAAAAAAGCTGATTTTATGATATTTATTGTGGTAGAACAGCTGTTTTAACACATAGGTTATGTTTATTTATATTTTTTGTAATCATTTAAAAAAAGTAACTAAAATATATATTTGTTTGTTGACCTAAGGTGGAATTGATTCTTAAAATTGTTTTTATTCCTGTTTTTATTTTAATGGATGAATAAGTCCTTATTTAAAAAAAAAAGTCTTGGATAGAATTATTCTTGCAGAAAAGTTGTTTTAATATTTACCTTCCTGAGCACCAGTTTATACCGCTGAAGAAAGGACAGGATCCGGTGTATACAGTAACATACATTATATACAATATTTAAGACAGTAAAAAGTATCGAACTACAAATATCAAAACAAATAGTAGCGTCACTTTAGAATCGAATATATAGGTCGCATTGGGTTGTGTACTGCAGAGCAGAGCACAAAGAAATAATCGCGGAGGCCGTTGCGAACGTTGGATAATGCGCTTCGGGGTACGAAGTCGACAAATGGCTGGCTTGCCTTTGCGCCCAATCATTCGATGAGCTTTGACATTATAAACACGTCTACAAAGTAAATAATCTAGCTTAAGGCATAGTACACAAAAGAAGCTCTATCTTCCCGGAAAAAGATTCTTTTAAAAATGCCAGCAGTGTAGAAATGCTAGCAGCGTAGACATGCAAATATGAACAAAGGAAATGTCAAACAGGCAATGGATGTCAAACATCATGACCACTGGATTCTTAACTAGTATTTTTATTTATTGTCTGTTAATAACCATTAATTTGTTTATATAGGCTATTTTCAAAATCTCAATTTTAATTAAACAATTATACAACATAACTTACTAGTCATTAAAGAGTGTGATATGTGTTATTTAGGGCAAAGTGTTAGACCTTTGAAAACAAGAACAAATGAGCATAAAAACAATATAAAATATGATGAAAAGTATAATATTGTCATTTCTGAAGATATTAAACAGTTTAATAATAAACATCAAATGAACTGGAACAATGTATATATGTTTTACATAAGGAAAGGGATTGGAAAAAGAGGAGCTTTGCGGAAATGTAGTATATAAAAAAACAAGGAAGTAATGTATTGAATAAAATGACAGAATTAAATGATTTTCAATCTCCATACGAATATTTAGTAATGAAATTATAAGTGAAACTTAACAATTTTGAAGGTTTGTTGGTCACTCGTGGTAATGTATATATAAATATAAGAATGATTGTATGTTTAAAAAAATTTTAAAACTATAAATGTTGACTATTATTTATAGTAGATGTGTTAGTGTATGTATCTGTGATTTGTCTTTTTTATTGTGATAGACAAAAATGACTTGTAAATGGATATTTATTAAGGCTTTTATAATTTACTGATTTTTAATATGTTGTATATAATGTTATGTATTTTATAAATAGTAAGTTATGTTGTATAGTTGTTTAAATACAATTGAGCTCTTGAAAAGGAATTTCGGAAAGTAATTCGAAACGCTGGGTGTTTTAAAAAATCAAAATTGTCTGTGATCTGTCACTAGCCGATATAAAAAACTGGGTTCATTAAAATTATTTTAAATTAATGTTTGGCAAATTGGTTGGTGTCGCCTTACTATTACTCTTAACCCGTTGTAGAATAAATCAGTCGAGATAGGAATATGCTATATATATATATATATATATATATATATATATATATATATATATATATATATATATATATATATTGTATTTGAATAACCTATGTTGTTTTAAATTATTAAACAAGAAAACGTATTTTATATTATATTATATATATATATATATATATATATATATATATATATATATATAATTAATTTAAACAAATTTATTAAAAGCATACATTTCTATGATATACAAAAATTTCAATGTTTTGTTAGAAGAATAAAGTAAACATACGTAAGAGTTTTAGTTTTTGTTTAAAACGTATTTGATATCTTACTATATTTATCGCATATAAAGTTATGTAAAAGATAATAAATGGTACGGTTAGAAAGGCACATGGTACCAGATAGTGTCAGTGTACGACAGCGTCACGACATCGAGCACACAAAGTATCTCAGAATACAGAGTGTATGTACAAATAATATCTGTAGTGACGGGGGTAACAATCCCTTACTGAGGAAGAATTAGAAAGTTCCTTAACCTCGAAAGAGTCCTAAATATCTGCAAATACTTGGTTCGAGTATCAAAGTCCAAGCAAATTCATGGCTCGCGTTGACGGAGAAACTAACTACCGGGGTGACATAGGTGTGTAATATCTAGTCGCAACTGAAAGAGATGGGCCAGTTTATTATTACTTCCCTAACATTATACACTAAATATATGTTCCTTTTTGTATTAAAAAAAATACTTGATATTTTAATGCCAATAAGTTATCTTTATCAAAAGACTAAATAAATTTACACAAGGAAATACATGGCATACTTTCCGGTACTAGATAATTTCCAAATCAGGAAAAATGTCCAGAAAATAACACATCTGTAGTGTACGTCCCGCATGAATTCTTTCCCAAAGAAGGATACATTTCCATACATGTATGTATTTTTAGACTTGAATTCATTGTTAGACATGAAATGATTTCCAAACAAGGATACATTTCTAGACAATAATACATCTATAGTGAAATTCGCGAATGAATTCTTTTCCAAAGGGGGAAAATATTTTCAGAACATAATTCACTTCCAGACGTTAATGCATTTCCGCATATAAATAATTTATTAATAATTAAAATTTATTATTTTCTACGAAGGAATATATATATATATATATATATACGACGATGAACAGTTACTATCCGAATCACAATTCCGACGTTTCGCTAGAATCTCATCTAGCATTAACAAGGTGAACCCAACAACAGTTTATTGGCTCTTCAACTGTTATTGGATTCACCTTCGTCAGTGATAGTTGAGATTCTATCGATACACCGGAACAGCGATTTTACGCACTGCTGAATGAACGGATGTACTCTAGATGATAACTATTCATCATATTTTTCCATCCGCGAAGTTCTGACAAAAATAAATTTTAACATCCATAATTCATATACAATCATACACGAAATAATTTCCATAAATAGATACATTTTCATTCATTGATAAATTTCCAGGTAGGAATACATTTCCAGATAAAAATTTTCAGAGATAAATTCACTTAGATATAATAATACACGCCATCACATAGATTTATTTCCAGGCAAGATAACATTGCCAGACTGCATTTATTTATAGATATGTTTAAATTTCTATAATTGCTTACGTTTCCAGATAAAAGATTCATTTATAGTCATGGGTTTATTTTCTGTTATGGATTTAATTACAATTTTTTTAAAATAAATTTATGGTATATATTTTAGTACAATTTTCTGCTTTTCCTAACTTAACAATATCTTCCACCGTTTATTTGTATTTATCTGTTCGTATTTATAGTATTTATTTGTTCATTTATTACATTTTCTTTTACTTAACTTTGCTTCATAAGTTTTTAAATTTTCTAAATGATTTAAGAGTTGTCCTATATTAATATAATGTAAACTCTTCATTTTATTTATCATTTCTTGTGCTCCGCTGCCCCTTTTAAACAAGTGACCTTATTTGGTCTTTATATCCTGTATAAGGTATAAAGAGCGTATAAGGTCGTTTAGATATGAGAAAGATGATTTGAAATGTGCTACACATTAGTTTAAAAAGGCGCATACACCGCAAGAAATGAAAATACAATGAATATTTTACATATTGTTGGTAAAAGAAGTTATTTAAATGTTTTAGAAATCTAAAAAGCAAAATTAAAAAAAAATTAATAAACGAACAAATAAAAACAGTCAGGTGTTATTATTAAAATTTTGAAACTATTCAGCAGTTAATAGCGAGGAGTCGTGAGTAGTTGTGCACCAAATGGAAGGGGGGCTAATAGTATATAAAGACGATCTAATGATGTGGGAGAACAGTACGATTCAAGTTTTGAAAATGGAATCATTGCGATACGCGTCAACAGAGAGAAATATAGTAAAATTAGAAATGATGTAAAAATGTATTCAACTTTATACAGACATTCTTACAGAAATGAAGATGAGTATGTTAAGATTAGTTTATGGTTTTTAATTTAGAGTAATTTTTGTACATGGATAAAAAATCAGAATTGGGTACAAAGTTGAAAATCTAGAGCTGAAAATAATATATAACAATAAGACAAACAGGAGCAATGCATTAAACTCTGTCGACGAAGTTCTTTTGAAATATAGTTTTACTGTAAAGCATTCATTGTACAGTTTTTAAGGTAGGTGCGACGCTTTGCTTTCTAAATCTGTTACTAAGTCGTGGCACTAGTAAATGTCTTACGGCTCCGAATGCTATGCACACATAAGAGCCATAGTTTGATATTAGACTATTGTAAAGATTCTAGGTTAACTTGAAAGATCAAAACTTAAGTTTGTGCTATAGGGTTTAGGTCTATCAAAGTTTTAAACTTTTTTAACACTTTAAACTCAACCTTTTTCAATAAGTAACGATAAATATTTCATGAGTAATGCCCTGAGGTAGATGGTCGGGTAAGCAATCATGGCCAAGACGTAGACGGCCGGGTAAGCAATCATGGCCAAGACGTAGACGGTCGGGTAAGCAATCATGGCCAAGACGTAGATGGTCGGGTAAGCAATCATGGCCAAGACGTAGATGGTCGGATAAGCAATCATGGCCAAGACGTAGACGGTCGGGTAAGCAATCATGGCCAAGACGTATATGGTTGGGTAAGCAATCATGGCCAAGACGTAGATGGTCGGGTAAGCAATCATGGCCAAGACGTAGATGGTCGGGTAAGCAATCATGGCCAAGACGTAGATGGTCGGGTAAGCAATCATGGCCAAGACGTAGGCGGTCGGGTAAGCAATCATGGCCAAGACGTAGACGGTCGGGTAAGCAATCATGGCCAAGACGTAGATGGTCGGGTAAGCAATCATGGCCAAGACGTAGATGGTCGGGTAAGCAATCATGGCCAAGACGTAGATGGTCGGGTAAGCAATCATGGCCAAGACGTAGATGGTCGGGTAAGCAATCATGGCCAAGACGTAGATGGTCGGGTAAGCAATCATGGCCAAGACGTAGACGGTCGTCTAGATAAGTGAAGATTGAGTAGGTTTGCGTCAGGTTTGATTTATTATATTTAACGTATTACTGTTTCATTAAAATTACGTAATTACTTATAATGATACTGAATATCTTTTTTAATTTTAAATTTTAATAAAAAAATATGCCAATATTTGTGTGTAAATATAGTGTTTTTTAATAATTTCATTGGTATTTTATGGTTAATTTTCATTTATGTATGAAATACTATCAGAAATGTTTTAAAATTATATATAATAAGGTTATTTTTACGTTAGTGATTATTCAGGAAGTCCGTAATTAAAACAGAGTTATGAAAGAACAGTTATTGAATTATCGGTTTTTAGGTTTACAAATTTAAAACTTTATTATTGCTTAAAAAGCAATACATTATATTAATAATAATGTTTTAAAAGTGATGTTATCACCGAATATTATTTTAATACGTTATCATCCAAAACTTTAAGCTTGGCTGTACTTGTTACAGGACCAGCATACTGGGAAATATGAAATGATGACATATGTGATTTATTATTTCAAACAAATACGTTCGGAAAAGATAAATATGTTCTTTTTTGCTCCTATGAAGAATATCTATTCAAAATGGTTTGGTAAATAGAGTGTGTAAATTATACGTATTTAAAGGGAAAAAACACAATAATTATTTTAATAAAATTATTAAGGGTTATGTTCAAATGAGTGAATATCTACGAAAATTATAAAATAATGACAAATAAATATAAATAATTGTATAATATTCTTCCCGTCACTTTTGTCATTCATTATGTCTAAATTAGTCATAGTGTTTTTCTATTACAGTAGTCTCGAAATTCTGAGACTCGTGTCGAGCCTATTTTATCTAGTTGAAAGAAAATGATAAATCGGGCTTCCAAAAAATGTTTATAACCGTACAGTATGCAACGGAAAAGAGTCAGGCTTCAAAGAAATGTTCATATCAGTACGGTATGCAAAGGAAATAAGTCAGGATTTCAAGAAATGTCCATATAAAGTTCTATAAACTGATTGTGTACATTGTTTATTTTAGTATTTTATTAGGGTTCATTAAAACCACTGTTTTTCTAATGTACAGGAAGATATTTCAATGTAATTCGAGGGGTCTGTTTAGGTTAGGTTATTAGAATTATCGAGAATTACTGTATTTGTAAAAATAGTCAAATACAATTAGTATGAAAATATCTGTAAAGAAGGTTTATATTTGTTTTTGTTTCAGGTCAGATGGGTGAAAGCGGACACAAAGGCTATTCAAGCCATACATGATCACGTGATTACGCACAACCCTCGCGTGTCTGTGTCCCATAACGACCACACCACGTGGAACCTGCACGTGCGCTATGTGCAAGAAGGTTGTTATTTGTTTTTGTTTCAGGTCGGATGGGTGAAGGCGGACACAAAGGCTATTCAAGCCATACATGATCACGTGATTACGCACAACCCTCGCGTGTCTGTGTCCCATAACGACCACACCACGTGGAACCTGCAAGTGCGCTATGTGCAAGAAGGTTGATATTTGTTTTTGTTTCAGGTCGGATGGGTGAAGGCGGACACAAAGGCTATTCAAGCCATACATGATCACGTGATTACTCACAACCCTCGCGTGTCTGTGTCCCATAACGACCACACCACGTGGAACCTGCACGTGCGCTATGTGCAAGAAGAGGACAGAGGCTACTACATGTGTCAAATCAACACAGACCCGATGAAGAGTCAGGTAGAGTTTTAGTTTTCTATGAACATATTAGTGGCTCTGTACCCAAATATTCTGGGCTTTACAGATGTAATGAAACTCTTGGGCTGGGGACTGGGGAGCCATGAGGTTCCCGAACATCTCACAATGAAGTCACTGCTATTGTTGTGTGTGTACAGGAACGCACCCAAAATAACCTCTAAGCAAATCTCGTCTTTTAGAATCTTTGATCTATGCTACTCACCCCATTATCTCTATACAGGTCTCCAACTAATTGTGTAACTCAATACTCAGATTTAATTATTAGCTATGTCTACATTAAACAAATTATTATAACAATTGACTCTACATCAAACATATGAATCATCGTGAGTAGTTGAAGAGCAGAAGTTTTCCGAAACAAATTTAAAAAAAGTTTATATTTTAATTTTAAGCAGATCCTTGTTTATAAACAATAACTTTGGGTTTATCGTACAAAACATTTTTTTTCTTGATCTACACAAAGATATGTGCTATATTTTCCTCCTATAGAAATAAAATAGTCAGTTATATTAAAAAAGCGTGTCCTTTGGAAAGAAAAGAAATGTTTATCGAATATCAAATTATATATAGTATGTTACTGTTATAACAGTTCTTTCTCAGAACTTTTGTTGCCGTGTTTCACAACACCTCCGTTAATCAGTTATCTCTATGAACGGTTAATCCTCATTGGAAACCGTCTTTATATACGAGTGACACCCGTATAATCGTCTCGTGCAATATTTAGTGACACCCGTGTTTGGTCGTCCTAATACTTGTCTATCTACTTACTAAGGAAAGGAACAGTTCACACCAAATATTCTTTGGCTTGTGATGTGATGTTAATAAAAATAGATGACGTACATAATATTTACAAATTAATCATTTGTGACGCGTTTCAATGACAAAGTAATCATCAGTGAGTGTTGCTATTACAGTTGTAAGTTGAGGTTTGTAGTAGCAATACTCATTAAAAATTATGACTTTGTCTTTGAAACGCGTTTGAGTCAATAAATGATTAATTAGTGAGTGTTAGTTCACAGAAGATTCTCCGAAACGAGCCAAAATACCCTAATGTGGTAATGCTAGCAATGCCAGAATCTGTGTCATTTAATATATTATTTACATTATGTTAATAACCTAGAATGTTATATTAATTTTACCGAATTGTATTTAAAATAAGGACTCGTTTTATTCCAAAGATATAGTTTTGGAGGAATAAGGTAGAATTGATCTACTAGATTCACGCGGTGTTCAAGGAATATACGTGCACATGGACGGACATACGTTTCAACCCCTAAATTTACTTTGGATTTGACCCTAGGGGATAGAATACTTTGATTATTTTCACAAGGATAAATCAAACTGGATGCAGAAAATATTTCTAATAATTGATGTTCTATGCTTAATTACAACATTAGTTAAAACTGTGCTTTTGCTAACATTAAAGTAGCGCCTTTATAAACCCCTCGGTTAACGATAGCATCTTCAGAGTATAGTTGCATCATGTTGGTGGTCCTCATTACAGAACTCGTCTTTATCCAAATGCCTTACCTTTCAGTCTATTGACCTAGACTTTTTGACAGTTCTATTTACCATACTTTTTCGAAGGGATCAGTTTTTTACTTTTGGTGAACCAAACTTGAGATTAAATCATTGCTTTACGCCACAATATTTCTGAAAGCCATACCATACGGCGTAACCTGACAACATATGATTTCATGTAACAGCTGATTTTGTGTTATAGGTTATGTTGTAGAACAGGCGTTTTATACGTTGATTATTATGAAATAGTTTTCATAAATCTAAATACAAATAATTTCATAACGATAGTTGAAGTTATGTATTTTTCATAATCCAATTTTTGAAATGAAAATTTATTTATGACAGTTGTATGCCTAATTTTTGAAGACCGATTTGAATTGTTAAAGAAAAATCTGTATTCTGTGAACGTTCAATAAATGTTTTTTGTTACCCACTTTATTTTATTGTTAACTACAGCAAATATTAGTCTTTATTAAATACATTACTCAAATAAAGTTGTAAACAATGATTAAAATATGTATACATCCATATTTTCGGCAATTTTAGTTGAACATTTTCCGAAACTACTATCTCTAATTTATTATCACTTCTGTTGGGACTCCCCCGAGGGCCAAAACCAAATTTTTTCTACATGACGAATAGTCGTGAGAATAGCCATTATTTTAGAATTTTCATGAAATATAATAATTGGAACTTTATTTTTATTTTGAAGTTTCTGAAATAATCTGACTGCCCAAAACACCACTGGTATATCTTCGGCCTTCAAATAGTTTGTCTGTGACAGTTGGTTTCTTCAGCATTGAGAAATACGCGGCTGCAGTTAAGTGCTCATCATTTCACATTCTTGGCATACATTATACCTCCCACTGGCACTGTACATTTTCGGTTCTATAAATATTTAATTGAGTAAAATGTATCTCTTCGTATAGTGCAAGGCTACCTCCCCCCAAAGTCTTTCTTTGGGTTAAAACCTTTTTCGTGGTCTAAATCTCAACTTCTCTCGGATCGCCCAGAGGTCCTCCAGTTCTCTCTCGCTCTAAATTCTCTGTCAACCTCTTCCCTCTAGCTACGACTTGGCCTCCCTCTCTTCCATGCGGTATTTCCCTAATAATTATTTGTATGGTCTGTAGCCTGACATTCTTTGTACTTTACCTACTACTTCCATTGTCATACCTAGACATCATCAACCGCTTTCAGTATCTCGCAAATCCTGTCTTTCATGGCCTTCTTCAGTCTCTACTTTCCGCCTCCTTTGCGTCCAAAATGTATTTGAATTGCTTACAATTTTCTTTTCTTCCTTCGATTTGCCACATACTCGCTGTCCTATGACTTTATTGATATATTAATCGTTCTAAAGTGTACTGTTAAGTAATGTAAATAGATTTTTCCTTTGATAAACATTCTGTTTTGTTTCCTCATCCAGTTTGTCATCCCTTGCAATAATCATTCTCTTACCAAAACATTGCCATTTCTCGACTGTCAAGCACGCCTGTTTCCACTCCCTAAAACATATGTATTCGGTTTTTTTCAAATTTTATGTCTAAACATCAGACTTTATATTCTACGGTCGGTTTTCTGCTCATGTATTTATTCACGAGGTTCTTATAATTCTAAACTAGTATCTGGTCGTGTGTAAATGAAAAAGAATATAACGTATTATAGCGTCGTTTAATATGATTTCGACATATGATTGCCTAAATGTGCTCTAAATACATTTAAAATAATATAGGTGAGATGCAATATCTTTGATTAGGTCTCTTGTTAATTTGGTACCCCTTAAGTATACTGTTGCCCATTTTCACCAGAGCTAAGCTCAAATTTTACAGTAGGAAATAGTACACTTTATTCTCAAATAGCACCAAATCAGCATATACCTTTTCCTTTACGGAATGAAGAAATACATTTATTTTTTCAAAAAAGGTCAAATTCTACAGTTGAATTTATGGTTTTCTTAGTACTCAAAAATTTGTATAATATTAGATATCTAAAATTAATTATAAACGCATCTAAATTTAAAAAGCATCTAAAACAATACCATAAATTAATAGAACCCAATAAAAAAGAGTGCGTACGGAATTTAAATGAATTAATAAAGGATTCTCTTAGACAATCGTTACCGTTCTCAAAATAGTATTCAGTTTTATTCATTTCAAGTTTCTGTAGGTTTTTTAATATTTAAGTAAAATAATTGCATTATTTATTAAGTATGGACATTAATTTTAATGCGATTCAATTACAATAATCAAATTTCTTTATTCACCTTCGTAAATAAATATACCTCCTTTACTTGACAAAGTACAGTCGAAATTGCTTTCATTTTGACGACGCGTCTAGAGGCAGGACTCATAAAATTAATTAAGGACAATATCTCTGAAGAAGAGCCTGCCGCAGACACATGTCAACTGTTGTCTTCCATTGAAGAAGGCTGGAGTTTTATAATGGGAGGGAACAGTTAGACGTATACACGGCCCAACGAGCGCGTATCGATCATCGACGAAAACATCTCATGTTCGTTTCTGTATTGACAAATCGATATCAGATGAATCAATTCTCTTAGCAGGTTTACAGTGAGCTACATTCTTGTCAGATTGAAGAATAATGAAATGGTATCCTAAAACTAAAAAAAAAATTAAAGTAAAATTATATTTGATAGGTATTAACAAATATCAACTAACACAATTATTTCTTAAAAGTATTTCACTAACGATATAAGCATCAGTAAGTATAGATATTTCATTGCTATTTTTTGTTGTTGTATTAGTTATACTCACTGATGATGATATCTTTTGAGTTTAAACGCGTTGAAAATTAATTGGGATTTGGTCTTCGTTATTAATTATTCCTTGTGCGTCTTAAGAAGGCCAAACATTTGCTATAAAACTTTCTCTTGTGTTGATGTGTTTAACCTTTAATTACAAACAAGGGCTCGTTGCTGCAATTGCTGCTTCTTGTTTATTACAATAAAATGAAATTAAATACTCATTTTTAAATACTTTTTAATAGTTTAAATACTATATTAATAGTTTGATTTGAATATTAATAAATGGTGTGCTAGAATCACGATAGTCTTTCTTAGGGAACTATTTTGTGTGTGTAACTATTTACTTCATTGTTTATTTTCTTTTGTGTGCTTGGTTTTTCTTTCAATCCTAATGTGTCAAGATGATTTTGCTCTACTATAAACTACTTTTAATCATCCATGACTGAATATTGTGTTTCTCTAAAAGATAACAATCTTTTCAAAGGTTTGCCCTTCAACTTTTGCTGCAAATGTTACCCTTATTGGAAATTCAGTTCTAACGAATGTAAAACACTTATTTTTATCTGTTGGTATTAGTTTTGTTCTTCGAAAAATTCTGCTTGACCTTGGTGTTTAACCAGTAACTATTTCCAAATAAAATGTCTTTAAATGATTCTGGACGTTTCTCTCTGCTGCACACCATTCCTAAATATTCGTCTACGAACTCGCGGTCTTCCTCCATTACGGATCAACTCAACATTTTCACTTAAACAGAACACTAAAATCAACAAACATAAACAATAATGTAGGCGATGTTCTTGTAAATTATTCTTATCCATTATCTCTACCACAAACCATTCCCAAACAATCTTATACAAACTCGCTGCCTTCTGCGAGTTAGATAAACGCTACATTTCAACATTTTCACTTAAACATAACACTAAAGGCAATAAATATAAACAATAATTTAGGCAATGTTCTTGTAAACTATCCTTAACTATTATCTCTACCGCAAACCATACCCAAACAATCTTATACAAACTCACTGCCTTCTGCGAGTTAGATAAACGTTACATTACAACATTTTCACTTAAACAGAACACTAAAAGCAATAAACATAAACAATAATTTAGGCAATGTTCTTGTAAACTGTCCTTAACTATTATCTCTACCGCAAACCATTCCCAAACAATCTTATACAAACTCGCGGCTTTCTGCGAGTTAGATAAACGTTACATTACAACATTTTCACTTAAACAGAACACTAAAAGCAATAAACATAAGCAATAAATTATGCAATGTTCTTGTAAACTATCTTTAACTATTATCTCTACCGCAAACCATTCCCAAACAATCTTATACAAACTCGCGGCTTTCTGCGAGTTAGATAAACGTTACATTACAATATTTTCACTTAAACAGAACACTAAAAGCAATAAACATAAACAATAATTTAGGCAATGTTCTTGTAAACTGTCCTTAACTATTATCTCTACAGCAAACCATTCCCAAACAATCTTATACAAACTCGCTGCCTTCTGCGAGTTAGATAAACGTTACATTACAACATTTTCACTTAAACAGAACAGTAAAAGCAATAAACATAAGCAATAAATTATGCAATGTTCTTGTAAACTATCTTTAACTATTATCTCTACCGCAAACCATTCCCAAACAATCTTATACAAACTCGCGGCTTTCTGCGAGTTAGATAAACGTTACATTACAACATTTTCACTTAAACAGAACACTAAAAGCAATAAACATAAACAATAATTTAGGCAATGTTCTTGTAAACTATCTTTAACTATTATCTCTACCGCAAACCATTCCCAAACAATCTTATACAAACTCGCTGCCTTCTGCGAGTTAGATAGACATTACATTTCAACATTTTTACTTAAACAGAACACTAAAAGCAATAAACATAAACGATAATTTAGGCAATGTTTTTGTAAACTATCCTTAACTATTATCTCTACCGCAAACCATTCCCAAACAATCGTATACATACTCGCTGCCTTCTGCGAGTTAGAGAAACGTTACATTACAACATTTTCACTTAAACAGAACACTAAAAGCAATAAACATAAACAATAATTTAGGCAATGTTCTTGTAAACTATCCTCAACTATTATCTCTACCGCAAACCATTCCCAAACAATCGTATACATACTCGCTGCCTTCTGCGAGTTAGAGAAACGTTACATTACAACATTTTCACTTAAACAGAACACTAAAAGCAACAAACATAAACAATAATTTAGGCAATGTTCTTGTAAACTGTCCTTATCTATTATCTCTACCGCAAACCATTCCCAAACAATCTTATACAAATTCGCTCCCTTCTGTGAGTTAGATAAACGCTTCAATTCAACATTTTCACTTAAACAGAACACTAAAAGCAACAAACATAAACAATAATTTAGGCAATGTTCTTGTAAACTATCCTTAACTATTATCTCTACCGCAAACCATTCCCAAACAATCTTATACATACTCGCTGCCTTCTGTGAGTTAGAGAAACGTTACATTACAACATTTTCACTTAAACAGAACACTAAAAGCAATAAAATAAACAATAAATTATGCAATGTTCTAGTAAACTATCCTTAACTATTATCTCTACCGCAAAACGTTCCCAAACAATCTTATACAAACTCGCTGCCTTCTGCGAGTTAGATAGACATTACATTTCAACATTTTCACTTAAACAGAACACTAAAAGCGATAAACATAAACAATAATTTAGGCAATGTTCTTGTAAACTATCCTTAACTTTTATATCTACCGCAAACCATTCCCAAACAATCTTATACAAACTCGCTGTCTTCTTCTGCGAGTTAGAGAGACGCTAAATTTCAACAAATCAATAAAAGAGAACAATAAAAATAAATCAATAAATAAACAATCAATTCAAATGATTTCATCACGCTCTGATATATCTATTAATTATCATCCTGCATATAGAGTTTACATATTATAAACCCACTGTAGGGATATTTCCATTAGAATATCCTTGGATCTTTCAAAACCATTACGGAAAAACCCAGGTAATGTTTGACATGTCTAATAGATTTCTTACCATCTTTAGCCCTCAATATTTAAAATGAATCTAATTAGTCTTTCGTATCTTGATTCTTGGTTGAGAAATTTCATGGGGACAGGTTCGCTTCTGGCATTAAATATACAGGTAGTTTCTAAACACTTACCCAAGGTTTAGTACAAGATATTGGAACTTTAGGATTGGAAGGTTGAAGTACGACCATATTTGTCTCCTAGAAATAAGGGTAACGAATCCTACTTTCATAAGTAAACGTATTCGTTCCATGATTTCCTTATAACGAATGTAATGAAAGATGTGTTTAAAATTGATCAAAGTAGTTACTTTATACACACACACACACACACACACACACACACACACACACACACACACACACACACACACACACACACACACACACACACACACACACACACACACACACACACACACACACACACACACACACACACACACACACACACACACACACACACACACACACACACACACACACACACACACACACACACACACACACACACACACACACACACACACACACACACACACACATATATATATATATATATATATATATATATATATATATGTGTGTGTGTGTGTGTGTGTGTGTGTGTGTGTGTGTGTGTGTGTGTGTGTGTGTGTGTGTGTGTGTGTGTATGTGTGTATAAGAATATATAAAATAAAATTAACGTTATGCAACAGTAAAACTGAACCTTTTATGTTTAGGATATTTCAAATTCGAAGCACAATAGCCCATACTGTTTGTTTATCAACCACATATGATGACAATTACCAAAGCGTCAATACGAGAGGGAAGTGTGCTTAATTTAACAGCCTCTGGCGTAATGAAAAGGGCGCTGTTTGTTTAGGAAAATGACCAGAAAATTATGCGTTCTAATTAACAGAAGCCTTGTTAAAATTAAACGATTGATTTGTCGCCGTCCTAGACGGGTCGGTAATTTGTTTTTGGTAATACACTACGGTCGCATTATACGAACAAAAACGTCATTGTTTGAACGATTCTGATGTTATTGGAACTGTTCCGGTTCAATTTATTATTTCCTCGAGTTGTTTTTGTATATTTCATAGTAAAACATATTGTGAACTCTTAAGTTTCTAACCTACTGTTCATTTAAACGAGATAATGTATAGGAGATATGAATCGTCTGACTTACACCAGGAGCAAACATCAGCATATTTCTTACAATATTAATTTATCTACTTCTAATATTAAATATCGCCTAATCGATATATTTGGTGAGCGTTACAATGTAGACACCATTTTCACTGCAGTAACCTTGTAAGGTAGGCCTAGTACTGTGATCCACAGCTTTCTTGTGGTTGAATTGGCAGTTGGCAACCCTTGTCTGTGGTAACTATTGGGCGTCTTCCCTCTTCACCGGTCACCACCCGTGTATAATACTTTAAATGTTTTTGAATTTGCTTGGTTATTATGTCGACGTCTTTGTACGGGTTTGCATTTAATTTGGGATCAACGAGGTCAATTACGCAAGAGAACAGTTTACATTATTTTATTTAGTTTTATCGTTTCAAGGTTTATTATTGTATATGTTGAAATGCAACTAGAAAGAGAGAAGAGAATGAGTAGGCGAGAGATAAGTGAGTGAAGGTACAGTAGAGTCTTGATAACTCGACGTAGATGGGACCGAGACCGCCTCGGATTACACGGAGTACATTCATAAGGATTAGAAAAAAAAAGTTTTAATGACCCTAACACTATAGTAATAATTCACTAAATAGGTTTGTAGAACTCTATATGAACATTTCTTGGACGCCCAATTTATTTCTTCTGCACATATCGTACTGATATAAACATATTTTGGAAACCTGACTCATTTCCTTAAAATACCATATTGATATAAGCACATCTCGGAAGCCTGACACATTTCTTTTGCATACTGTATTGATATAAAGATTTCTTGGAAGCCCATGAAGTAATAACAGGGGTCTTCGTCAGTTTGTGGTAGTAAGTCAGATACAAAACGATGGATTTGCCCTTGAACTTTGAAACCTATTACAGGGATATATTTGTTTGCTGCCAACAGAGAGGCAACAGTGAAACAGGCCATTACACTGTTGTACTGTCTAATGTATTTAAATAGTTCCAAATCGTTTTTAAAAATTTTTGCATGATTTTCTGGCAGTGATAGGTAAAGTAGGCCATTGTGACAACATGACATGAAATTAGTTAAAACCTACTGAGCAGAACGTTTTCGATGGCTATGTGTCGATCTTCATCAGTGTCATCTGCTTCGAGATGTCGGGTCAAGCGGTGATGGTTTTAAAGGTAGGTTTTCGATAGTATCAAAGAATATGTGTGATTTGTATTAAAAACCATCACCGCTTGACCCGACATTTCCAAGCAGATGACACTGATGAAGATCGGCACATAGCGAAAACGTTCTGTCTCAATAAGTTTTAATAAATGAACTAAATTTAAAGTTCGGATAGTCATAAACTATTGTTTAAGTGGTTAACAAGATTCATCGAACGTAATGGACTAGAAAATACAAGAATGACATGAAATGATTGTTTATGGATTCGGCTTGTAAATGGAGTGCCGCACAATGTATGTATTCTTCATTCATCGAACCTACAATATGTGAATCTATATAATTCGCAAGTACTAATATTCCTCTGAATGGTGGGCGATTGTCAACGTCATTCTGTCGAGCAATGTTATTGCTTTCAGGAACAACTCTTCTTATGTCTGCATTGTTTCTGAAGACCGCCCCTCTTCTACATGGCCTCCCCCTTACATTCGTATTGACATTACACAATGAAATAAACATTGTAAACACAAAAACTATAAAGGCTATTAGCACTAATACACGTAACCTTTATACCGTTGGAATATTTGGTTGTTTACAAAACAATCAGCTGTTTTTCATTGCAATGTATTTACTATGGAGATTTTTGGTAAAAATAAGTTGCTCAGAACCCTATTTTAGTTGTAAATTGAGGAAAACCTCTCATTTCCCAGAACCTTCGTGATAATACCTTTAATTTGAGCCCTCTCACAGCTCTGTACCACCTTCCAAGCTGCCACAATCTTTCTCTTAAAATTCGGCTTACGAAATTATATATACAGAGGAGAAAATGCTGTCTTACTGTGAAATAAAGTGAACTTTTCTTTTTTCATTGTAATTACGAGAAAAGTATTATTCATTGGAACATTATGTAAATATTTCTTTAATTACATTTAATGCGTGTATAATTATCGACAATCAGAAGGGCAACTTTAATATATATATATAAATTTAAAATACTATTGACCATCGATATTTACGTAATACAACATTTTTTCTAAGCCTACTCATTTTTCACCCCTTCTGCTTCGACAAGCAAGGCTTAGTGGAACTGAAAATTCCAACAAAGCACTAAAAACGATAAAAATGCAAGCGCGAACGTAATGCCATTCTCAGTAGCGTTAAACACCGCCTCCCAGATTACACCGCTTTCGCACCAGAGAATAGCAGCGCTTTAGGCTACATTACAGTGTACTTACTTATCTCGACAGTGCATTAATCTAGAAATTGTCGCGTGTTTGGATTCCATTGTTGCCGGGAGTAATGTTTCTTCAGCATCAGATTTGTTTATTGTTACTTGGAGCGAGCGTGATGCATAAATCTAGCGCGATGCTATCAGTGTTTGATTTGCGAAATCCTTTAACAGAAATTGTGTTAGATTGACTTTATTGTTAGTTTTATTGTCTAGTTATTTTGGCGAATCGAAGTGGTTTTACGTGAAATAAACGGGTGAAACTGAGTGGCTTCATGCGAAATGTGGTATTTATGCTCAACAGCTGATCCGGTCATATTCGTTAGTGGGTGAACTGATTTCAAATAATTATTATGATGCGCAAAGACTGGTTCTTTTGAAATTTCCCTCTAAAAGCCCTGTTTTGCTTTAAATGCAAATATAACAATCTTTTATTCTTGCAAAGTAGTTCAATACCTTTTTTTTCAAAAACTTATAAATTTCTGTAGCTATTTTACCAATATAAACTAAAATGTTTGATATTATATATGTTATTATTAACTACACACGGTTGATTTATAATATATAATATATAATTACATGAATAATTTTATTATATAATATATTATATATCATCACTTTACTTATATATAAAATTTGGTTATACGTTTGCTTGTAATAATAGATGAATAAAAATATTTCAAATATAAGAATTGTTTAAAATATATCAATTAGAATTAGGTCAACTATTATCTGTTAATATACGATCACAAATATTGATATTAATAAAAGAAAGTTGATATATGGGTTATCAAACCGTTTCATACAAGACTTATTGACTCATACGACCATAGTTTATTATTATATAACCATTATTGTATTTGAAATATTTTTGTTTATACATATAAGTTTTATATTATATATACATTTATTTATTTGTTAATGTAGAAACACTTCATCGCCATAATATGCTTAAATCCTTCCACGTAATATACTGGTATCTCCTGGATCTTCCCATATTACGTTTGAATATATAAATTGATTATAATTATGATTACACCTACCATAATGGTTATAAATATAACCAGCTGTCGCGGTTATACAATTATAATAAATTAGGTTTTTATTTTCTTTAAGTTTTACTTAGTTTATTTTTTTAAAGTTTTATAGTTAGGGTGAAGTTTTTTTAATGTTATTTTAGTCTAAGAAATTCTTTAATAAACTAGGATTAGGTTATTATTTTTAATGTAAAAAGGTTTGAATGAGTATTAGTAGTTATGATCTTAAAATTAAAGTAATTTAAAGAATTTGTTTCTATAACAATGTGAAGGTCGTTTCAGGTGTTAACGAGTGCGAAGCTTTGAAGTTATCAATATCACATAGGCCTATTGAAGCTTCGAACATATTGCTTTATAAATATTATCTTTGATGAAATGTTTGTATACATTATTATACAAATATTTTTCACGAAAAAAGTCATCTAGAAATCGTATAAAAAATATAATTACACTTTCATATAGAATATTATAAACAAAATAATAAGTTCAGCGATTAAGAAAGTAAAGACCTGTTAAAAAACATCTAAATTGGCTAGTACCTAAATAAACAAAAATAAAATTAGAGCAAGTTTTTAGTTGCTGTTAACTTGACAGCGGAGGTTATTTGAGATGAAAGTACAATAATAGGCAAAAAATAACTTTGTGCATAATGTTTGTATTTACGCAACGGTCAAGGGTTGAGTTTTATGAAAATGTTGATACATAACCAGCAGGAAGCTCTTATTTTGTTAATTGTTAATGCTGTTAGAGCAATTCCCATTTATACAATATCTGAGTTCTATTTATAAAACAGCAAAGCTCGTTTGACACAAAGCCAGCCCCGCTTCGACCGTTTCTGAGACGGATCCTGGTTGCTGTCACCCACAGAAGCACTTCTACAGACTCCCGCCATTGGTACCCATTGACCCAGTATTTTTCTAATCATTTCCATTACTCCATTACTATATGCAATGAAATTTAATTATATCTAGAACAGAGTTGTTTCGATAACATTTTTACATTATAAATTGGTTTTTATATGACTATATTGTATTAAAATACAAAATAGAAAAGTTCTTTAAAACTTCCACAGGAATCGTTACAGTATTAAATTTTGGAACTTTTTGTAATGTAGGAACATTATATGCGCTCATTGAAATACTCTATGCATACTCTAAGCATGAAAGCGTTGCTCTCAAGAACAAGATTTCGAGTACTCAAAGAGGATGAAATTCGCTCATTACTCACCACAATACTGTAAGACGTGGAAATATTACGAGTATGACGTTTTATAAAAAAATTTTATTGGAAGAAGAAATGCAGGTCTGTATAATATTATTTTGTTCAAACCTAATTCATAGATTTTACTTGCCAACATTGTCACATTTATAAACAATATTGGAGCTGGTTTGTGAGTGAAGGTTATAAACAAAGGAATACATAGGCTACGACTAATAATTATAAAAACTTTATTATCAGACTTTTTTAAATTTTAATTTAAAAATAATTAAACGTTTTGTTCATTTTTTTAAAATTAGGTGTCGATTGTGTAGCATCACTGAAGATGACGACATAATGTCATTGAAACGCGTCTAGCATTAAAGTGTTTACAATGTTCTTTAATATACACGTAATATCCCTATCTTACCCCACCGTAACCTTACATAACCAAGAGGTCAGTTACGGTCTGAGTTGACAATGGGACAATATTTATTATTTCGTGTGTGTGTGTGTGCGTGCGTGTGCGTGTGTGTTAATGTGTGCGCGTGCGCGTGGTCTTGTGCGTGTGCGTTTGACATTGCCGAGTAACGTGCCAGGAATGATTGGCATGATATGACAGAAACTTTCAAGTTTGTTTGTATTCCTTGTCTTTGTCTGGAACCAGGTCTACAAATAAAATAATGAATACATTTATTAATGTCTCGACTGAGGGTTCACGAAATTAAATTATTTTAATAAAGGATCTAGTGTTGTCACAAACTTGAAAATTGCGAAGAATAAATCTCATGTATTTTCGAAGATTACAAAATTTCAAACATTCTCTTTAAAATTAAAAGTAACATAGATTATCTAGTACTTATTTCAAGTGGCTTTATAATAGAAAGTGTTCTTTATTTCGTATATATACGTTTTCCATTTTATATTTAAAGAACAATAGTAACGTATAATCTGCAACTTTTTAATTGAAGATTTCTCGTCAAACTGAAAAAATTTAACGTTGGAGGAGATACTGACACTTTTAAGAAAAATAATTAACGTGGTATAACAAGAACGAGATTTCTGAAGATGAATGAATTGTTCCAAAGATTTTCGACCTCTAAACTCGGCGCTTGTTGATGGGTCTGTGTTCTGACAGAGGCATTTGTCATTGCTGTCAGGTTATATTTAAATTGTTTTCAAATGGAATTTCGTACATGTTACTACATAATTCACAAATTAGGTGTTAACTTGTGATTTCACACTAAAGCTTATTTTTAACGATGGCGGGTTACTTTCCGTATGGTTCCTATTATACATCAGTAATAAAAATATTATTTGTAGTTCTATTATTTTTTCAATAATGAATTACTTATATTGAAGACGAATATTAAAAATCTATTAACATTTTTTATATAAAAACGGCTCAAGTCTCAGCTGACGTTTTTAAAAAAGTCAACCAAACTCTTAGAGCGAGTTTTATTCACCAAATCTTTGAACTATAATTATTTTATTCATGTAACATTAAGTCGGCCAATCGCAGATTTCCTTTCTCATTTTCTAACTTCCCAATCAAAATACGTCAAAGTGGATCAAGAACGAATGTTTCGTAATGGTTGAGCCCGTTTTACTTTCCCCCAAACGTCACTTCCTTTCCGCCTTTCTCCTTATAAAAAATTTATGAAAGGCTATTTAGGCGCATTCTAATTTTTTATAAAATCAAATTGTATCTATTACCAACCCATCAAGTCAAATATTTCACGGCGTAATATCTCGCATATTTTCCTACAAGTTTTTTACCTACAAGATTCTTTTGGGGCGACCAGCGCAGCCCCAAACTGATGAGTAAGACGTACTCACTAATATTAAAAAAAGGGCACTTCGAGAAAACATGTCTAATGATTGTTAGATGTTTTCATATCATTAGTTGCAACAACAAACCTAACAAAACATTGTTTCCTAAAATTATCGCTAATATGTATTTAGCGCAAATATAAAAATTGTTTAAGAAATTGACTTAACCATAGTTTTCCAAGTAAATTTGGAAAAACAATCAATTGTTTTTACCTATATCTAAGAGCAGCACGACTTTTGAGTTACATGCTTTAAAAATTCTCTGAATATTATTTTATAAAAATGTCATATGTCTGAGTCTATCGAAACCTTTTTAGCAGTATTCTGCAGTAATTACCTTGAGTGTTCTATTTTATGTAATACTTTTGCATACATTCTTTTTTGTTGTCTCGCCAATTTTACAATTGAAATCTTATAAAATTTTTACATAGTGAAAATCAGACTCGCCATTTTACGTATTTAAATATAATTTTAAATGAAAACAAACCCCCATATGCGGGATATTTTGAAAATCTTGGTTAATTGTGGCTTATTACAATGTAAAGTACCGTTTACATAAAAACATATTGTAAGTTAATTTTGAAAGTGATAAAAAAAACTTGCCCGTCTTTAATTTGTTCCATTATGCTCCCTTTTTGTTCTTTTATCCTAATTCTTAGAGGGGAGTCGCGTATAATGTAACATACTACACATAATTAATTTCATTTAATTTTAAGATGTAGATAATATATTTGGGATAATTTGTTACTTCAGGTAAACTTGGACAATTGTAAATGTACAAAACATGTTGCAAAATATCCAAAGAAGACGTAATGGAAACCATATGATAACACTTTTTCAGAATTGTAAATCTGTTCGTGATACATTTTACTCTCTTAAGGATTTAAGATTCATATTACTTAATCCAATATGACTTAAGTATTACTCAAAAGCTAGAGGTTTAATATTTTTTCCTGAATAAACAAATGAAATGTGTAAAACATGTAGGCCAATAGGTTATTCTTCCTAAAAACTCTTAACCCGGAAGAGGTCGCGTCACGGTCTTTTCCACCGGGCCTTTACCATTTTCTCTCGAACTACCGATTTTTGTAAGCTTCTACCCCTCCGTACCTTCAAATAGACTCGTCCACTAGCGAATGCTGTTTGTATTTTCGCTATCACCAAAGAGTGTCTTAGTGCAGCAGCCTAAAGAAAAGCCAGTGTGGAAACCACCCCTTGCATGTGCTAAAGTGTGACACAGTTTTCAATTTCACTCTTGTGGTATTGGTCGTTCAGTGCGTTGTGTGTTATATTTATTGTGTTACTACGAAATATGAATTGAACAGAGGAAGAAAGATTGTCTAGAGTGTTAGATAGCGTGGAAATGGAAGAAACGCGTGAGGAAGCAAGGCTTGATAATCCTGGTAGTGTTAGAAGGCAACTGTTTCGTGAAAAGAAACATTGAAGAGATGCTGGACCTACAGCCGCAGGGGCGAAATATTGCAGAAGATGCACGTGAAGGACGACGCGGTCTATGCAACTAGAGACAAAACAGGAAATAAAAATTTCCGTGCAACAGCTGTCGTAAATTCATCTGCAAGGAACATACTGTACCTTCTTGTCAAGACTGCGCCGCCCAAGGGCATCAATCGGATGAGGAACTGTAAAGATTTTCATTGCTATAACCCTCAGGTGACATATTGTATGTAATTTTTTGTTTAAAATCATAAATTTTTACGGTTTCATTTCATCACTATATTTGTAATATTATGATAAATATACTTAAACATTCAACACATTTTGATTCAAAATTGGTCCTTTTACTTTACAGCTATTATAAACATCCAGTACATTTTCTTATTCAGAAATTATTTTCTTTCACATCATATCAATAAACATGTCTTTGTAAAAAAGTCCTGATGTTATGACAGCTTATCTAAAGTCTTGTATTTTTTTTCAAAATAGAAATTAGATAAATCTTAAAATATGATTTAAAATTATCTGATACATCAATGTTATAAATAATACCAATAGAACTTAATTAAATACATTATACTTAATTATGATGTTTGTATTTTTAAAATAAAATATTGTTCAGTATTTGTTTTCGTAATAATAAAATGGCCTGGTCGAATCCACCATGTGCGACCCCTCACGTTTTATTTTTCACGCGACCCCTGCCGGGTTAAACATGCAAAAGTATTCAATTATTTTTTGACCTTAGCTTGTGAGGTTATGTTAAAACAAATAAAAACATACACAAAACTCACAAGTTAATTATTTATTTACTCATACGCGTTTCAATTGACGTTTGTAAGTTAGAGTTTGTAGTAGTAACATTCACTGATGATGATGACTTTGTCATTGAAACGCGTATGAGTAAATAAATAATTAATTTGTGAGTTTTGTGTATAATTTTATTTGTTTTATGTAAACATATGTTACACTTGCCTATAGAAGAGCTTATTTTTCGATTGTTGAGATCAACCGTTTTGGCAATGGATGAGATGTGTCCCATTATAAACTCATACTGTAACTAACCTCTTGGTTGTTGTAGTTACGAGTGGAGGATGATAGGGGTATAATAACAGCCAATGCGCTTTAACACACACGTAACATCCCTATCCTACCCCACCTCATCCTAACCTTACCCGACCAAGAGGTAAGTTACGGTCTGAGTGTACTATGGGTTGCTTGAAACGGCTATCTCAAAATAATCAAAAAGTAAGTGCTGCTACAGGCAAGTTTAACATATTAATAACAATGGTAAGACAACCAGATAGTCAACTCAAAATCTCACCAAATAGTATTTTATAAAACACACACTAGATCATAACGGACTAGTTTCGGCGACGATGTCGTCTTCCTCAGTAGTAGCCAACCACTGAGAAAGTAGTCTGTTGTAAGCTAGTGTGTTTATTTGATTAAAAACTAATTACCGGTGAGATTTTGAAATAACTATTTGTTTTTTTTACCGTTGTAAATAGTTCTCACTAGCTACTCTCTATTTAACTAAATACTAATATATGTTCGTGTCTTTAGCGCAAAACCGGTAATACAAGTGAAGTTGGGCTCAATAGATATTGAAATTTGTATAAAGTTTCGTCTATAGGTTAAAGTTAATCCGGTTTTACACTTGTTTGTATTATCTTGGCAAAAAAACCACTACTTACTGATTTATTCAGCACTGATTATTTGCTGAATAAATCAGTAAGTAGTGGTTTTTTGCCAAGATAATACAAACAAGTGTACTTTCTATAAAAACCTCAAGATGTACAACACAAAAACTGCAAGTTTTAATCTGGTTCATAGAGAATAACTATAGAATAACAATAACGGAATATCTAGATAATTATCTCAAGACACTAAAAAAACTCAAGTTATTGTTTATCATATTTAAATTTTCAAGATATCGAGCCATCGAGGCCAACCTTGGAAGCTCGTAATAAGAAGTAAGTAAATTTTCAAGAAACGTATTTGTGTAATGTGAAGTAGTATTTTACACGATGTTTTTACATTTAAATGTGTATCAGTTGACTTTATGTTGCGGTGTATTACACGTGATATTTGTTGTTGTTTTAATGTGTTATTTGGTATATAGTCGTATAAGTGCTTAGCTCCTCATTGAGTAATAATTATAACTAGTTATTGTTTGGTGCATAATTTGTCAAATAATCCAAATTTGTTGTTATAATATCAGTGGTGTTAAAGAATTGACAGCTGATTTAATTAGTTATAATACAATGTTCCCCAACAAGCAATGACTAAAATTATATGGTAATATCAATTTCATGGCGAATTAAACCCACGCCAACGTGCGGCATTGACAGTAATAATATTATGGGATAATGTAATCAGACGATTAAATAGGAGCACTTGTGTAAAGTTAATTAGCATCGAGTTAAATCTGATTCAATACATACTTGATTAGAGCCTTGCGAACTGATATTCTATATGCGGTCGTACAGTATGTTATCTGAATATCGTTTATTTAAATACGTAAAGTGGTAATGCGTAGCAAGGTCTGCGTCAACTCGTATTCTCTTCAAATGTGTTTGTCAAATAGAGATTCTCAAAAATATATAGATGATTAAAAGTGTTACATTAGATAATTGTAGGTAATTTTTGTTAGAAATAAAAAAAAATTAAAATACACCAAAAGCTTAATGAAGTAAATACATTTTTATTAAAAAAACTATTTTATAGTATAATAAAATATAAATGTCTTACTAAACACCTACAAAGTGTTCGATTAGGTTAGGCTTAGTTGTGAATAATCAAATTTACAAAGGGGAATATTTACCTAGGGAAATTACGCTATGCATGGTTACGCGACAAACTATGCGGATTGTTTTCATATATTAAACAAATATATGGTTTTTTTTAAAAATTTTATCGAAGTAATAAAAAGTTATATAAAAAAAATATAAGTTATTTCTACATACGTTTACAAAGAAAACTCTTTTTAGTTGACCTAGAGCACTATTTATGATACCGAAACCAGATGGTGGAGAAACTTCATATGCATCTTTGAGAAATATTTCTAGGGATTCGAAAGCCGGCGCAGTGCCAAGGCACGATAGATTTCGAATATGAAGATTGACAGTTCGAATCCGGCTAGACCCAACAAATTTTGTAATTTAATACTGGAATAAATATTTTTTTAAAAGATTTGAAACCAATTTCCATCCACTTTATGTTTAAAAAAGTGTATTTGAACTTGATTGGATGAATAAAAACGTATTTTATTAACGATTGGGGATTCGTACAAGATATATATCAGGAGAGTGTGAAGTAATAGAAGGAATTTAAAAAAGTGATTTAAAATATTACAAACTATAATTAATGGTTAAAATTCAATCATAGCATTATTTGCCAACACACTATAAACTAAGTAGCGACAGATCGGGGTGTTCAATGCATATCGGTTACATAACGCGGAACACTTATTTAATAATGTGTTACAATAAAGTGACCAATTTATAACAATTACGTAATAAAGTTAGGTTTGGTGATAGTTTAAAGACAATATTTAGCGTAATTTTAAACCACGTTTTATATAGTTTCTAACGTTTAAAATAAAATAGTTTTGAATGATGTGGACAGAAAAACTAAAATAATATTAGTTGAACATATTTTTACCAAGGAATTAGCCCAAGAAAGATTTTTAAAATTTGGTAGTAATTTGTTTTCGTGTAACAAAAAATAAAAAAATTTCAAGATTAAAAATTAATTTTAAAAAAATAAACATTTAGGATTTTAAATTCCAAGAGCTTTAAATATATTAGAGTTGCATAATATTTAACCCTGTTTTGTTATTTCTGAGAGTTTGTGAAAGTAAATAGGTGTTTAAAGGAATATTATATCTATAAAATCAAAATAATTTTATCAATAACTGTATCTTGCTCACAAATAATAATATCAATTAAGAGCAATGTAATTTTTATTTTTTTTTTTTTATAATTAGGCTTTTACGAGTGTAACGAAATATATCTAAGTCAGGAAATAAATCAGATTAAAATTTTTGTACTGGTAAAACGTAGCACAACAGTTTACACACTAACTAAGCGGTTCTTCTTCCACAATACGTACCATTGCCCTCCTAATCCAATGCTGACGTTACCTCTTTTCTTCGTCTAGTTGTACTTGATTCCGATTTTGCGACATATCTTGGTCTCCTGTGGTCTGTTATATAGTGCACTATTAGGCCTGTCTTAGAGGGGTCTTGTCACCGGTGTTAGCTAAAACTTGCCACAAGACTTGATTTCGTTTATATGTTGGGGGAACGTGTCTCTACAAAGTATGTACATTGTACTACATACATTATATATTTATTTATTTAATAATATTAGTAACAACCTCTTTTATTGCTATGTGCACAATTTAGAAGTAAAACAGGACCCAGTCTCTTAGATAGTTTCTAACTAACTTTACCTAAGTTATACATTATTATCAGTAAATATTTGAAAATAAACTCATACTAATTATTGTATGTTCAAATGTCAACCTATGAGGATGCGTAGGAAATCGTAAATGCATTTAGGTGTTAGTTAGACATACCGGTAAAGATTAATTAAAAGGTTATGAATCATGTGTTGAAGAACTCCTTTTTTGTAGAGGTTAAAAGGAGATGTACGCGAAATATATCTTAGTGTAGACAGAGTAAGTAGAAATGAGTGGAATTAGTGTAATACTAAGAAGCATATCCCTAACACCCCCTCCAGGTAGATATTAAGGGAGAGATCACCTTTATTAGTCTTTATCACCTTTATTAGTGATATTTACAATAAAGGTTACAAGAAAGTATCCAAGGACTACAGCTACGTATGGACAGATTATATACGGGTAGCTGGATTAAACGTAGTTATAAAATTAAGGAGATTACACCCCAAGTCCAGGATGAAAATGCGTGGCTCCCGTGTGGAAGTAGCCATGCATCCGTGTGGAACACTTTTTCTCCATCCAGACCTTGAAGAAGTGTTTAGAAACTTCCCCTTCTTTTTCGTCTCCTAACTTATTTATTCGTACAATAAATACATTGAATAGCTCGAACTACATAATAATATAATATATATTAATTATATATATATATATATATATATATATATATATATATAATATATAATAAATATATAAATATATATATTTATTTATATAATTAATATATATTAATTATAATAATATATCGTTTTGTAATAAAAGAGCCATCCTCAACATATCAAGGTTATAAGAAAGCACAAGTACCTTATCACCACATAAATGAAACGTATTCCAAACCTGATAAAACTGCCGGTTTACTGTACCCCACAATATACCATAATGACTTACAAGATAGAAACTTACTACGAAATATTTCCTCGCTGAATGACGAATTTGAATGATATCACGTTTTAAAAATGAAAGCGACGTCTGTTATCAGAATAAATCCAATAATGTCGGTGTTAGTAAGACATGGATGTCACAAAAACTGAAAGCCTTGTTTATCTCGTGAATACAGACTTGGATGAGTGTCAGTTAGACCGCTCTAGCACTTCGCAGAGATCACAATTATTTGCATGAATAAAAATACCTCCTTTGGTGCACGTTTAAAACAATGCGGGGGAATTTCCCACCTTAGGAATGACGGGTTGATGGAAATTAGAAGTTTTATCGACGTAAAGCTTTCAAAGATTGGTTGAGCGTTTAAAGCCTTCAAATTTTATTTGACTGATTTGGTTTTTTTAGAACTTCTAAATTTGTAAACAGGTAATATTACAAAGTAATAATCACTGGAAATAATATTATTACAAGACATTTTAAATAAAATAATAAATATTTTGTAGTCTATTTTCACAATCTTATGAAGCCTATTGTATGAAACGAGATATTGTTTCCAAGATAAGCCTTAGTTAGAACTCCATACATTAATATATTACTAACAATAATATGATTATAATTTAAGGAAAGATGGGGGCGTCATATAGGTAGGGAGAGAGGAGAGAGTGGGTGGTAAAGATAGGTAAAATGAGAGAGGAGAGGGAGGAGGGAAAGCTAGAGAAAGAGAGACAGTTAGAGATGCGAGGGTGTGAGGAGGTAGTTAGAAGAGGAAGGAAGATGTAGAGGTAAAGAGAGGCAGAGAAAATATTAATTTTAATAAATTCCAAGAGCAGAATAATGCTCCGAAGAAAATGTTGAAGGAAAGGTAAATGGGAGGCAGACACGTAAATCATCCTCGGTCTTGTAGGTTAGAAAGAATTGTGGAAGATCTCGTACCCTTCCAGTCTTGTAGGTCTAATCTGTATGCTTTTACGAAACATACAAATACCAAATAATAATTTCGTTTCCATGGAAATGCATCGTTTACTTATATAATCAAAAGCTTCAAAGGATATTTATTAGCCACATGGATTTGAAGTATCCATGGAAATGCCTCGTTCACTAATAGACTCAAAAGCTTCTAAAGATATGCATTAGCCAAATAACTTTGAAGTTTCCATGAAAATGCCTAAACCAAATTTAATCTAAGTTTCCGTAGAAATACATTAGCCAAATATAATCCGACTGTCCATGGAAATGCATTAGCCAAACAAAATCAGAGTTTCCATGGAAATTCATAACCCAAATAGATTTGAAATATCTTTGTAAATCTATTATTAAGTATAGTTGACTTTATGGGATGGATAACCCACAATTAATTCATTGAAATTGTCTTTTCCATGGTAGTTAATTGAACAATATATATTATCCAAGGAAGCATTTTAAACAAATTAAAACTTTGTTTAAATTGTTTTAAAGCCAAATAATTTATAGAGTTTGAATGTTATCAAGCTACCGAGTAAAAGTAATCGTAGCTACATAGCTAAACAAAATTGATTTCATGTAAGAATGAAGTAACAAAATATAATGGTAGTTTGGAAATAAATGATTAAACCAAATTAAAATTGATGTTTGACTACAATTAAATATACACACACCCACTCATATAAAGAGTGGGAGAGATACACATACATATAATCATACAGATATGTGTTTATGGTATATATATATATATATATATATATATATATATATATATTCTTACAAACAAACTATAGATTATTGTTTTAGGTTAATTTAGCCTGTTTGTCTTTTGTTCACTAGCTTTTTAAAATAAATGTAATAGCAAGAGACATGAAGAGTTGAAACAAAATCAGTTTGGCCAAAAAAATGAAAGTAATAATTTCTAAACATAACAAAAGTGTATATATATATATATATATATGTGTGTGTGTGCGTGTGTATCTGTCTGTGTGTGTGTGTGTGTGTGTTTGTGTGTGTGTGTGTGTGTGTGTGTTGTGTGTGTATGTGTGTGTGTGTGTGTTTGTGTATGTGTGTGTGTGTGTGTGTGTGTGTGTGTGTGTGTGTGTGTGTGTGTGTGTGTGTGTTTGTGTATGTGTGTGTGTGTGTGTGTGTGTGTGTGTGTGTGTGTGTGTGTGTGTGTGTGTGTGTGTGTGTGTGTTTGTGTATGTATATAACTTTAGTAACTAAACTAATAATAAAATTTTATATTATTGAAGTTTTATAATATATTAGTTTAAATCTACTACGTTACAAGTTGTAACATTACAGATTTATTACCACAGACTTCAGCTAACAACTCGACAGATGTTACGTCAAAAACAAATATGAAAGGCTGTATTAAAAGTGAATTAGAAGGTACGTCATGATAGAGAATAGGCCAAACCTGGAGAGTGACTTGGCGCCTGGTTTGCAATAGAATATTCGCGTCCCTGCTTATATTTTATCTATAAACCCATATTGCGCTTATTTTTATATCCTCTATTATCATCCGAAGGTGCAGACATGTCACTACAACCCTTATAGAGGGTGGCTTGTACTCAGTAACGCACTGAGTAACAACGTAAAACACTCCTTACACCTGGGGGTGATGACAGTGATAGTTTAATGGTACCTGATTAACTTTCTCAAACTTCTACAATAAATGTTCATTATACTATCTAAAAAATAAGCAATATAAATATAATATTGAAGTAAATTCCTACTTAGGGCAAAACATTTTTTTAGTTCCTTTTTATTTTATAATTATAGTTAATAAAAATATGTGTATATCTATGACAGAATTACAATATTATTGCTGAATACTTCTTTTGCGTTGTTCTTTAGTTTCATATTCTTTCCATAGTGTGTGTCGTACGACGAAGATCTTATAATCGTGTTTCACACTGCTCTTGCGCTTTATTTCCTATTATTACTACTTGTCTACGTCGTAGATGTAACCGTAATTCCCGTTGTTCTTAACTTCATTTTTTATAATATGCCATGTCTTTGGCGATCAGCTGATATTCCAGTTTTGCGCTGCACTTGAGACGAATCCTGTAATCTTTTATTTCGTTTGTCTCAAAGTAGGCGCTTAACTATTTCTGTTTCATTTCCAAACGTTTCCTGGGGCTTTAGGTTTTATTTTTATAATCACCGCTTTTTTGTGTCGTAGTTTCTTTTCGCATTGTTTGTTTATTTCCAGTTTGTTTGTTTATTTCCAGTTTGTTTGTTTATTTATGATATTTTGTGGTAACCATGGTAACAGTTTAAGGTTGTACAATGGAGGTTTGGACTACAACCAGATGATGGAAAAATTCATATACGTCTTTGAGAAATTGATTTCAAGGTATTGGAAAGTTGGCGCATTGCCAAAACGCATTAGACTTTAAACATTAAGATTCACAGTTAGAATCCGGCTAAACCTCCCAAATTTTTTATAATTTAATTGTTTGATAAATATTTGAAAAAACCGTATTAACATCAATTCTCATTCCCTATAGGTTATAAAAAGAGCATTTGAACTTGATTGGATGAATAACAACGTGTTTTATTAACGTTTGAAATTTGTGCAAGATTTATATCAGGAGATTATGAGCAGGAATTTAATAATAATAACATAGAAACTAATTTCGAATGCTTTTGTATAAGTTACGTCCGTTTAATATTTACCAAATTGAAAACTCTATTATTTAGAGTTTCAAAACAGTCCTACCATACAGAAAAATTTGACAATTTGACATGTTTATTAAGTAAATGAAATTATCACTAGTTTTGAAACATAATTTTGTAATCTTGCTCAATCTTTTAGTTAAAATCAATTAAATTTCAAAAATATTTTTTCAATCAGAGTTAGGATTAGTTAATGCTGAGATTTGTAAGATATTTATTTTGGTTTACAAACGATTTGTCAATTCCATTTACACCAGAAACTTATATTAATAATTTTATCATAAAAAAACTCTCACTGGTGCGACAATTTGCATACCTAATGATTTTTAAGTTTGTGAAGATGACGTCAATTTATCATGAAAAGTATTAAAACAACCCCACGCAAGAGAAAAATGTGGATCATTAAATTTGCATATTGTGAAAAGTTAAGGGGCTCTGAAGCGCACTCGGGTTTGCTTCATACCTTAATTATCTACAGAAACGCGATATTTTATCCTCCACGATTGGGAGGTATCGATTGGGTTTTTAGAGGATTATTTGAGGAGCAATTTTGGAATAATATTCTAACTCGGGCACCGCAATAACATCGTTAACATTTCAGTAACAGTTGACTGTCAAACGTTTCATTTTAAATACCGTTGAACTCGATGTTTTTATTTAACAGAAGAAGATTTCAGTGTAAAACTGTACTTGATCATCTGTTTAGTGACGTCATAAATTGATAGAACAAATTATATGAAAACAATTTACCACCTTTTTTTTGAAAGTCTTGGTAAAAAGTCATTTTAAAAATTAGGACAATATTACAATGATTTATATACTGATGTTAAAGAATTCGACCTTGTTAATGAGTCTCCATCATTTCTACTCGGTTGAGATCTATCTGAAGAGTTTTCTACCTTAATACTGGGTAGATACCTCAACTAAGCTATAAACCTACTAATACAAACACCATTAACCAAAAATGCTTATAAAATTGGAACTAAATAATGCGAAAGTAAAACCTGAACTGACACATTTAAGTCATTTTGAGAAATATTTTTGAAAATAAAGTTAAAAATATCATTACTTAAAGAAAATTACGAACTTTTTAAACCCTAACTTTTAAAACTAAGAATGAAATTGTTTTTGCATCAATTAGCAATTATTTTCATAATTTTTTTATTAAAAATTGTATAGCTGCCTAAAACGTTACCAACCCTTAGTGTACAAAATCGTGTGGCCTATTCATGACCGGCAAACTGCACCAAATTCTGTTTATTTATTTAATCAATTTATAGTAATATCACCGTCCACTTACCTGTGTACTATATAGCGAAATATACGTTATATTATTCCAACATGAAATTTTTGTTCATCATATTGTCGCTAATCTTAATATATGTTTGGATGGTTGAACATGTTTCTGTATTGTGTTTGAATCATCTCGTAATAAGTAGGGCCTAATAAATGCGTCACAATTCAAGGAAGGAGATTAGAGTGATGGGAACCAAAGGACGTTAGTTAAATATTATTAAAATTTAGCTCAATTATCAAATAATTGATAAACCATTTTTTAAATATACATTTTCTCTGTAATTTTAATTACGTTTATTTTGGTGTCTCTTGGCATCGTTTCAGTGTTTGGCTTAATATACTTTCTGTAATCACAGCCATAATACAAGGTGTCAAGTTAATTTGTAAGATCAAAGGCATACAGGCAACGTAACCCCAGCATCCGCTCCCCCCAGATACGGTTACAGTCGCGTGTGTAGTAGCTAGTATAAAGTTTGATTACCTGTGTTTTGTTAGAGTTGTTCTCTTTGCTCGATTTGTTTTATGTCGACTTGTTTATTCGCGATTTAGTAGACCTTTAGCTCACTACAGATAATAAAAACCTCTACACACATGAATACAATTATCTGTTCACAATTTGACTATCTTAACGCAATTAAGCTTTATTATTGCAGTATTTGAATATTAAAAATAAAAACTAATTGTTAAATTGTGATCGAAATCCAGCCAAATTTTATACCACGCATAACTGTTCTCAATTATTGGTTTTATTGATTAACTTCAATATCATTAATAACTATTAAACGTGTTTTTGCTTATGTTTTAACTAAAGTTTAATTTGATGCTCGATACAAAAGTAATACAATAAAATTGTTAATATACAATTTTACCTGTTTGTAAATTTAAGCTTCTCGAAATAAGGAATTTACAATTAAAAAGAATAAACAATAATTCAATAACAAATTCCAGTTGAATAAATACTGCATAGTAAATTACTACGCAGTAATATAAATAAAAACAGAACAAATCATATAATGCTGAATATTCAATAAATAAAGCAGAAATAAATTTAAATAATTTGAAAGAATAAAAGTTTATGAATGAGAAATGATGTATTATATAATTTCATAATGATGGGCTAATGAAAAATGTATATCAAAAGCGTATATTGTGATAGACACAGTTTTCATATTGATTGATGAATAAGGATAGAATAAAAGATCAAAGATTGATTTTACAAAGACATAAAGGAATATGATTAAACAGGAAATTAGTAAACAAAATTAATTGAATATAAAAAAATGTCATTGATTAAATAAATAAAAATTTCCCGATAATGATACATAATTTAGTGAAATTATTTATAAAATACAATGAATAATTGTAACTATTCAAGGGCTAAAACATAATATTCTATTATCAAAAATAGCATTGAAAAGATAATGAGCAACTTACTATTTATACGGAAAATGCTGTTTTGACGTTGGCGATAGGACAATGGCTTATTATGTATGGTGTTTATTAGAGAAATTAAAAATAAAACAGTAAAACAGTATCATATTTGAATGAAGTAATGAAAAAAAATATGTAAAATAATAAAAAAAATTCAAACAAAGATATAAAGAAATCACTCGCCAACAATAAAATCAGATACACATAAAAGCCATCGTATGTATACAAGTATAACAATATACGACAGGTGATTTCGCTTCAAATAATACAAGTTTATAATTATAAAAAAAACCATGAAACACTTATGCACTAGACACAAATGAAAATTACCGTTAAACATCCAGTTTGATAACAAATGATGAAGAATAAAGATTTTAAATATAAACGCATTTATATTGAAAATGAGGAGTCCGCAGAACTACATAAGAATATAAGCCGATTACGACGGTAATAGAACAACTCCTGCTTTTAAATTGTGTAAACAAATATAAACATATGATTGAAGACTTGAAGTATTAAAGATTACACAGAAAAAAATACAAATAATATAAACATGAGAAATACAAAAGAAACCATTTGCACTGGTGCTGAATAAGGAATGATGATTTTAGTTCTATTTTGTTTTTGTTATATTTTTCTTGTAATTTAAAATTAGAAAAAATTTGCCTAATTTTAAACGCAAGATTTATACTTGTCACTACCAATAAGAGACTTTTGTTAATTTTAGAATTGATAACATTAATAGCAACAACAACAACAACAAATTGATAGTTACATTCCAAATATTTATTTTGAACCAAAACCACTGCAAAATTGCTAGAAAAATATAAAAACATGAATATAGAACACGAATTAAAAACAAATATCAGGTTATTAGGTGTGGTAATAATTCAATATGGAAGAAAATATTTAAAAAAATCTATTAGATAAATCCCAAAGCTTGGATTGGATGTATTGACGATGCATTACTCATTATTAAATATCCATTAGAGAATATGAAAGCCCAAATATTAGAACATATAAATAACATACACAATAACTCAAGTTTACTATAGCTAAAGAGTTTACTGGGTCACGAAACGAGCTATAGAAAGGAGTTTACCTTTCTAAGTTATGAGAAAATAGGGTAAACTAGTATCTGGCGTTTTTAATAACATAAATATTGATTCATGATAAGCACACAACATAACATACCAGCATCTATGTGCGGAAGATCACACTATGAGCGGAAAATCATATTTCTATGATTGGAAGATCTTATTTCTATGAGCGGAAGATCATAGTTTTATGAGCGGAAGATTATACTACGTGACGTCATCAAAAACGAAATATAAAAAGAACTAGATCTTTCTTTGCAAGTAGAGAATATAATTAATGGTCATTAAAAATAAAATATGGGAGAGAATAGACATGAAACAAAACATCAACGTAATGAAAAAGAGAAAAACAATAATTTGATAATATTAAAGACATCATCGAAAATCATCATTCGTTTTCAGAAATAAATTATAGTCTAAAAATTGGAATAGGAAAACAAATAATCTAATATATCAAGCTATATTTATTATATATATATATATATATATATATATATATATATATATATATATATATATATTAAATATGGTGATATGTTTTCTTGTATATATAGTTAATAAATTTAAAATATTTCAAACACAAGAATACTTTTAATGAATATATTTATTCAAAGCTTTTCGCCGATAAAAAAGTATCAGCATCTTCAGGAAAAATAATTATCTAATAAAATACTTTTACAAAATTGTAAAAGTATTTTATTAGATAATTATTTTTCCTGAAGATGCTGATACTTTTTTATCGGCGAAAAGCTTTGAATAAATATATTCATTAAAAGTATTCTTGTGTTTGAAATATTTTAAATTTATTAAATATATATATATATATATATATATATATATATATATATATATATATATATATACATACATACATATATATATATATATATATATATATATATATATATATATATATATATATATATATATATATATATATATTAATATATAATGAGAATAAACTTATAAACCTATAAACTGTATTACAGTGAACACGTTCTAGTTTTTTTACACAGTTTTGTTTCTTGAATATTAATAATTTAATTATTATTATTCATTATAATTAAAAGTTTAGTATTAATTTTATATCCACATTTGACGTTTGTACGCTTAAACAATTTTGTATTATTTTGTATTTCGTTACCAGTAAATTTAATTGATTTCCATCATTATTTTTCTAAATAAAAAAAAAATATTATGTTTTTTTTTTATAAATAATACAATGAACTTTATCTGAAGAGTACTTTTTATAACCGTTCACTATTGCAAGTTGATAAATAATGTCTTTTTTCTCTAGTTTTATTTTCATTATTCATAGGTATTAAGAAAATATCATAAAACTCAAAGATAGATATAAAGAGTATTTCAATGCTTATATTAAACCAAACATATGTAAATCGAATTTTATTAATAATTATATCAATAATAATCACATATCTCATAATACAGATATTATGATACTTATATAAACAATTCACAAAGGGATACGAATTAATATTTATGAAGCTTTAGAAATATATAAGTATAATGCTAATAACAAGTTAATAAATGGACAGATATAGGTCCTATAAAACTTTATTGTAATCAGTGTATGTAATAAGGCAGCGAATTGATAAATCTGACAATGTTGTAAAAGATTTGGCAACCCTGTTTAGTAGATTTAACCTGAATGTTTGAAATCTTTAATATAACGAAAAGCTGTGAATTGTATAACTCAATTAATTATTCTTGTAAATCTATTTTTTCTTACTATTTCACTATTACACAAGAATAAATATTTCAATATATATATATATTCAATCGTTAATAAAATTCTTGTTATCTGTCCACTCAAGTTCAAATACATTATTATAAATTTGTGGTAGATGATATTAGATGTTAATACTGTTTTTATATAATAATTTATAATTAAATTTATTGAGATATTTTAGTTTTATATGGGAGAAATATTTTCGCAATACATACAAGGTGTGCAATATAGTTATTTCTTCACATGTCCCTTAAAATAAGTGATAACATATGATTTCATAAAACAGCTGATTTTGTGTTATAGGTTACGTGGCAAAACAGCTGTTTTTAAGCATAGGCTATGTTACTTTATTTATTCTAATTGTAATTATGTAATAAAAGTAAATTATATTTTTCTTTGTTGACTTTAGTAGAAATTGATTTTACGAAACGTTTGTTTATATTATTTGTTTTATATTTTGTTTGTAGAATTGAGTGATTTAGATTCTATTCTATTTTGATACCAATCATGTAAGAGACTATCATTTGGCTTTTGATTATTATTTATGAAAATGTGAAAGAAAAAAGTACGTAGAGAAAACAGGATATTCAGAAAACGTCATAAAATCTACCAGATACCTTTTTAAATCCCACAGCCCTTGTAATAGTAAACCGCTGCCTTGATAAATATTAAGTAGCACTATCGAAGGAAAGATTTTTGCCCTGTCGGATTATATTGTCTCTGAGGCATAAAGTTAATTCCCGCATTACTTGGAAGGAAGTAGAAGGATAAAGTTGTTCACTAAAGTTCATCAGCTAAGCTTTATCACTAAACATTGACTGAGTAAAGTTTTGAAGTCTTACGCACCGGTCGACAATTTAATTAAAAGTAAGCAAGTAGTTTGCAGGAGTTTTACAGGCTGTAATTGAATTCATTGTTGGAGAAAACACTTGTCAGGCGTTATCGATTGGTGATTGGTTAAATGTGGACGTGATGTTATTGTTACTTTTTTTTAAATCTCTTTATCACTAAACTAAGTGGTTTTATTTCATTCAAAAGTAAAATTATAGGTAAGTCATCACGAGTAAGATTTCAATGTCATAATAATAAATGATGAAGGTTATTTAAGTAAAGCATATTAATTTACATTAAAAATAAGTAATATCTAAAAAAAAGAATTCAACGATTTCTAGTCTGGTCAACAAAGAAAAATTTTATTGAGGTTCATTTTAATAAATAATTACAATTATTATAAATAAATTATCATATCCGATATGTTAAAACAGCTGTTTTACCATAACATAAAATCAGCTGTTTTATAAAATAATGTTATCACTAATTTCAATATAAATGGGAAAAATAATAAATTACATATATTGCCTCTTATATAAAAAGTTTTTCTGTCATACAAAAATACAATTAATTCAATATTAACTTTGAAAATGAATTAATACCTAAAGAAACTATTCACATCAACTGTCCTCCACTATAAGTTTAAAAAATGTATTTGGACTTGAATGAATGAATAAAAAGTATTTTATTAACGACTGTATACTTGAACAAGATATACTTGTATATACATAGACTGTGAAGTAATAGAAGGAATTGAACAACTGACAATTATAATTAATTCGAATTTTAAATTTTAAAATACTTTTTTTCTATGAGTTACAGTTACTTTTTTTAATACGTCACATAATAAGAAAAATGGGTTTGATATTATTTATTGTGATTTCAGGTGGGTCATCTAGACGTTGTTATACCTCCAGACTTCATCAACGAAGAGACTTCCAGCGATGTGATGGTGCCTGAAGGCGGCACGGCGAAGCTAACATGCAGTGCCCGTGGGTACCCGAAGCCTCGTGTCCAGTGGAGGCGGGAAGATAATTCCGAAATAGTTATAAAGGAAGGATCGGTGAAAAACAAAGGTGATACAAATGTAATATAAATAGTATAATGTATCTAAAACTCTAGAAGTTATCTTAAGAAATACTTTTATCATTTGTCTTTTTTTAAATTTACCAAAAATCAATGGTTTAGTGGATGGCTGTAAGATGATCATAAGAAGACGCTTGGTGTACAAAAAGCATAAGATGACTTATGGTATTTTTATTAGGAAATGTATTCACATTGCCTGAATGAAGGAGGTGTTGAACTCAGAAGTGGTAACACGGAGCAAATTTTTTTTCGGGAAGCTTATTAAATTTGACTATTTTTGGAAGCTAAATGTCTTTACTAAAGTTTTTTTTTAAAATATAATTTGACACAACTCAACCGGGAACCATGAATACTTTTTATTTATCCACTCAAGTTCAAAATACATTTTTATTTTTCAACTTGTAGTAGATGTACTTGTCTGTGGTGTATTTTTGTTCTGTGGCGTGTTATTGTTCTGGGGCGTGTTATTGTTCATAGAGAAGTTGTTAATTAAGTGCTCAAATATAGAATCTAATTGTGAATGTGTTTTGTCATTTAGAATGTGTTATGGTTAGTACGGGTGACCCATAAAAACGGGAATTTTTGTAACGCGTCGTGGCAGCCATGAGCAGGTGACAGCACTGCGGGACAGCGACAGTGTACAAGTACACAAGCCGCCATTACAGTAGCCATGGACCAGTGGAACGGGCAACAGCGTGCGTTAGCTATAAAAATGTTTTATAAAAACGGTGATAGTTTGAAAGCTGCCCAGATTGAGATCCGACGTTTTTACAACTTAGGACGGCATGATTCCGTTCCGTCAAAACATGCCATTAGAAGTTGGATTAATAATTTTGAAGAGAGTGGATCAGCTTTAAAGAAGAAACCAACGGGACGGCCAAGAAGTGCTCGTACTGCACAGAACATTGATGTTGTACGCCGATCTGTATTGAAGAGTCCACGCCGTACGATTCGTAAGCAAGCAGCTGCGGTTGAAATGTCCCGTGAAAGTGTTCGCAGAATTCTTCATTTAGAATTAAAATTTCACCCCTACAAGCTGCAAATAGTGCAAGAGTTGAAGGAAAATGATTACCAGTCGCGATTGCAATTCTGCCAACAAATGTTAACACACATAAACAATGACGATGAATTTCTAAGCAAGTTGTGGATGTCAGATGAGGCCCACTTTCATCTCACAGGTTATGTTAACAAGCAGAACTACAGATACTGGGCAGACACAAATCCAAATGAACTTCATGAGCGCCCTTTACACGCTAATAAGGTTACAGTATGGTGTGCTGTTTCATTACATGGGATCATCATACCTTATTTTTTTGAGGATGAACGGGGGATTGCAGTGACTGTCAATGCTGATCGTTACGTGGAAATGTTACAACGTTTCGTTACACCTGAATTGAACAATTTTCCAGACGTTCAAGAATCCTGGTTTCAACAGGATGGTGCGACATCACACACTGCACGGCGATCAATGGAGGCTGTGCGAGTATTGTTTGGTAACCGTGTCATCTCAAGATTCGGTAACGTTTTCTGGCCCCCTAGATCGCCAGATTTGACCGTGTGCGATTTTTTTTGTGGGGCTATCTCAAAACTAAAGTGTTCACAACTCGACCAAGAACTGTAAATGAGTTAAAACAGAGAATTCGGGATAAAATTCACAGTATTCCAGTTGAGATGTTGCAGCGGTCAATGAGGAATCTCCACCGCAGATTTCAAGAATGCATTCGTAGAGGAGGACGCCACCTAAAGGATGTTGTTTTTAAAAAATCATAAATTCCATTAGTGTTTCATAAATGGCAAGTTTTGATATTTCATGTAATATAAATAAAACCATTTTCTTCCATCACTCTTATGTTTTTAGAATTTTTTTAAAAATTCCCGTTTTTCTGTGTCACCCTGTATTTGTGGTGTTTATATATATATATATATATATATATATATATATATATATATATATATATATATATATATATTATAGTTGTCTACTGTGTTAAGTGTTTTTGCTTTTGATGTAATGTAGGATTTTTAGATTGTTTTGTATGTCACCAATAACACACCACAGACTCACACCAACACAAAACACCTGACTAACAGTCTTGTCAGTAATTCACAGCAATGAAAAATGCGCCGACCTAGCGCGAACGCGTCTGCTGAATAAATCAGTAAGTAGTGGTTCTTTTTGCCAAGATATTACGAACATGTGTAATTTCTATAAACACCTCAAGATGTATAACACATAAACTGTAAGTTATAATAATTAATTATTTAAAACTAATGAATTCATTGTAGTTTTATATCGGAAAAGAGGCAAGGTATGCAACATAGTTATTTCGTTCCTTTAGGCTTGAAGTAATTGATAACATATGATATCATAAAAAAGCTAATTTCAATTTATATATTAAGTAGCATAACTGTTGCTTTGAAGCTTAGGTTATGTATTTTCATTTATATTATATTTAATTATTTATTACATTGTTATTAAAATAAGATTTTTCTTTTTTGACCTAAGTAAGAATTGACGCTGAGCAATTATTTTTTATATGATTTACTTTTATATATTGTAGCATATTTTTTTAAATTTTAGTTTATCAGCTTAAACGTTTTATTTGATCGTGTTTCTGACTATTTTCATAGTTATGTACAATTACAATATCATTGACACGGGGATAATTAGATAAATGACAGGGCACAATTTCCACTTTTTTGTAACTTTAAAAACAAAATTTTATGCAGCGATAAAACTATTAATATGTTTATATGCGATGGAATTGTGCCTTGATTTTGTATGTTTTTGGAAATGTAGAGAAACAATGTCGTTATTCTTGGGTACGGCTTTTGAGGATAAATATATTTTAAAAAATTGTAACTTGGTGAAGAAATTTTCTCTTTAGATAACAGACAACTGTTTGACGACTTAGAAAATAAACATGTGTGGATATTAACTCCTGTCATTGCTGCTTTCACAGTCACAATGGGCACGTAGCAAATGATATTTACTTCGGCATTCTCTCTCGAAAATAATTTCGTTTCTTTCCCACTTTAACTGAAGCCGAGTTATAAAATAAAAGCAAAAGTAAACTAAATTCCAAACTTTTATTTCGGCTCGTCTTAGTGGTAAAGTCCCTCAGGGTTATGTAAATACAAAGGCGAGAGGTCGGACGTACGTGTCAGAAGCAGCGCCATAAAGTTCAGTCTCCGTCATGCGATACGTGATTCAAAGGAAGTGCTGATTCTGGCCTTTGAAGCGTCCTATGGCCTTTCCTTGTCTAGTAGCTTCAGTACAACCTGAACTAAATACTTAAAAACATATGTGATATTATATGAAAATACGGAATTGATTAAAATATTGTGCTTGCGTTATTCATAAACCCATACCAATGAATTACTCTCTGGTTACCCCGCAGTTTTTCTTCATAGTTATATGAAACGACCATAATTATTTGAAATTACACATACATTTAATGTAATAACATTAAGTTTTATATAGGACAGCAGTGACGTCATGGAACTTGGCTGGTAATCGAACCGTAAGATTAAGTTTGCTATATATGTAAACCTTTTAAATACCAGAAATGTTTTCCAAACCAACTCTAACAATGTTGACAAATTCCTAATTATCAAGAGTGAATTTAAAATGATTATATAACAAAAGCTAGTGGTCACAATCTAGTGAAAATAAAAAACTAGTTTCGATTTACCCGAGATACAAAATAAAAGATTCAATTCTATCTATGTATCCAGTCCTATAATTGAGTTAAATTATAATAAAAAAAGATTAGTAATATATTAATGATATGATACTAAAGTAATAAAACATAATGGAAGAAATACTAATAAATAGCATAAGTCAATTATTACTTTCAATAACTTATTATAGATTATTTGTACACGTAATGGACAAGTAGACACCTAAACCTATATCGCATGACCAGTGATTGATTGTATTGTAATTGTAAATATACGTATATTTGCGTGTAAGTGTATGTGTAAGTGCGCGCGTGTGTGTGTATGTGTAAGTGCGTGTGTCTGTCGGTGTCTGTGTGTATGTGCGTGTTGTGAGTGTGTGTGTGTGTGTGTGTTACTGTGTGTGTGTGTATGTGTGTGTATGTGTGTGTGTGTGTGTGTGTGTGTGTGTGTGTGTGTGTGTGTGTGTGTGTGTGTGTGTGTGTGTGTGTGTGTGTGTTACTGTGTGTGTGTGTGTGTGTGTTACTGTGTGTGTGTGTGTGTGTGTGTGTGTGTGTGTGTGTGTGTGTGTGTGTGTGTGTGTGTGTCTGTGTGTGCAGGGGGGGTATTGTGTGTAGGTTAACTGTGTTGCTACTTCTTACAATCAATCTATTTCTTTTATATTCTAATTTTGGTAATGGCATGGTACACACCTAAAGTAAAAGCACTGAAACAGTTGTAAGATTTTATTGTATTTACATAACTTTACAAACACATACTAGTAAAAGAAGCTAAATCGGTTAGACTTGGGTGTAAACATGTTTTTTATAATCTGTTTTCAATTTGAGACAACAGTCGCACCATTCTTGAAAGTTTTGCAACATTCAAACTACAGCTGATTCAGTTTCAGTACCGTTTATCTTGGCGAATACGTTATTAGAATATTTTTAAGTGTGTTTTCATAACGTATGAAGCATTATTTACGTATGTTCTAGATAATGTTCTATCACTTTTTATATTTATTGTACACATTAAATGAACGTATGTTTTATATAATCTTGGTATCTTAATATCAAAATGCTTTTTTTCTGTTACCATGGTAAACCGTTCACAAAATAAATTTTCAGAAGTATTTTTTTCTTGTGCTATACATTACTATTTCTAACATTATAAAACAAACTTACTAAATAAAATAAGTTATATAAGGCGAATGCCTTCTGTGGATAGTTTTCTTTCTACCTCGCATCTTATGAGTTTGTAAATGGCAAAAAGAAATGAAAGGTTAAAGTATTTCTATTGATGAACTATTGAACGAGAGAAAGGGAGAGTTGTTACAGACTGTTCCAAGGGCTGTCAAGGGCTGTTTCATCAGACCCTTTCAGTCGTCTTCCTTTATTTCTCCCTCGCATTCCTTAGTTTGTTCAAGCGGCAATATTAACCGCGAGGGCGAAAAGAAATTAAAATCATTTTTTTCACACCAATAAAATTAAATTATTTTAGTTTGATTATTATTATAAAAATGACTGAATAAAAAAATTAGAGTTACTAACGGTAAACAAGTACGGTAAGAAGAAAAACAAATTGTAGTGGAAAGGTTCCTCAACTTTAAAGACCCACTTAAAACAAGTGTCGGCTCAGCATTCCCCAAAGAGGCGAGAGTATTTAATAGTTTCAGTTTCTAATTAATAAAATCACAGCACTAAAATCAGGTTTAATAGTTAATAACGTTAAATTGGTAATATTAATTTTAAGCACAAGACTCGAGTTTTTAAAACCTCGAAAGTGAGTATACTACTGTTAATAGGTTCTCGAGAGTTGACTCTCAAATATACTAAGTAAGATTCTGTTTTATGTACATTTAGGTGTAGGTAATATATATTATAAATATTAGTATTATATATACATTATTGAACTAATTCAAAAACAAGAAAACTATATCGAACAGACATTACTGTTCTAAAGTCCTCGTGACTGAAGTGTATCTGTGACAGCTGCTATAAAATGCTTAGATTTTCTAATTTTTAATCAATTTCCGTGTGAATGACTACCAACATGGAAAAAATAAAAATAGAGGCTCATTTGTATGCGTGCGATATACAAACACACACACACACACAAACATATATTCTTCTTTTGTCATTCTTAGTAATTCCTGAGGATGTTGGTAATGTCAACCAACGAAAGGCTTTGAGTGTATTGTTCAATAGATTAATTCCTGTGATTAGTGTATATTATTTGATCTTGAAAATAATTCTAACAGGAAAACCTATTTGATATTTTACATATATATTGTATATATATATATATATATATATATATATATATATATATATATGATGATGATGAAATGTTACTATCTGGAGTACATCCGTTCATTCTGCAGTCCATAAATTCGCAGTTCCGACGTTTCGCTCCCAGATAGTAACATTTCATCATATTTTTCCATCCGTGAAGGAATACGTATCAGCATATATATATATATATATATATATATATATATATATATATATATATATATATATATATATTAAAACAACATAGGTTATTCAAATACAAAAATATTTATTATTTTATATCCAAAGCTTTTCGTTGGCAAAAAGTATCAACATCATCAGGAATGAAAATTAATTAATTTTCATTCCTGATGATGTTGGTACTGTTTGCCAATGAAAAGCTTTGGATATAAAATAATAAATATTCTAGTATTTGAATAACCTATGTTGTTTTAAATTATTAAACAAGAAAACGTATTATATATATATATATATATATATATATATATATATATATATATATATATATATTATTAAATATATATGTTAATAAAGAAAATAAACCTGCATAAACCTATAAATCCTACTTTGTATATATGCGATTCAACTTTCGAGGACTAATTACGTGTCTTCATCTTCGAGCATAAAATTATACTAAGAGTATCTTATAGTTAGTTGCCGGGCTTATGGGATTTCCGTTGTTGTCACTTGGTATACCAGTATTGTTCTATTTTCGGATTCACTTCACGTGACAACGGAAATTCCACACACCTTGCAACTAACTACAAGATACTCTTAGTCCAACCTGATCCTCAAAGATGAGGACCCGCAATTCGCCCCCCTTCTACTCGTTATTATATACAGTAAGATTCATGAATACGTACATTATAGTGTAAGTGATAAGTGAATTCAAGAAAACAATGTTGCAATATATATATATATATATATATATATATATATATATATATATATATATATATATAAATATATATATATATATATATATATATATATATATATATATATATATAAATCGCAATATGTATTCTTGTGTATTAATAAAGAACTAAGTCAAAATACAAATACAAGAATTATAATTGAATTTACAATTCAAAGCTTTTTGTTAGCTAACAGTACCAACATCATCAGGAATATAAACAATTAAAATTAACATATGTCAATAGTTCTATATATATACCAAGGATTTGATTTAATTAAAGAGAATTAAAGAGTAATTTCATACCCAACTGTAATTATTACTCCTTTTGTTATGTTACGCCTGTACTGTAACTTTCAGTGAGATAAAATGTTGTCGAAGGAAATCTGTAATGTTTCTTAATACGATAACGGTAAATATAGTGAATATACAGACTTGCTAATACTTAATATATTTATTCATTTATTAGCTACAATTAAAAAAAATATGGTAAACTATAATTTCAAGCACATAAATTTAAATATAAGTAGTATGGTTATTAAAATTTACAACTTTTTTGTATGACGTCAGATTATTCATTCAGTAATGAAGAAATGTTATTCTATTAAACACTTTAATGTATAATTATAAATTCGTATGGTGTTTTAATAACTTACTTGACATAATTAAGGGAAACATAATTTTTTAATAAAATTATTTAAATAATATTATTTTGGTAGCCTTACCACTTTCTTTGTTTTTTTAATAAACTGAATATCTAAATATTAGTTACAGTGTATATAGTATATCTTTTAACCTAATAAGTTTTCCCGTTGGTAATTTAAAAATACTTGGATATATTTGAAGCAAATATATGAACCTAAAGCAAAGAGTCAATAAACTGTCTCCTCATTCCTAACCTAGAACCTCGCGCAGTATCATAAACACAGAGAAAGTCTTTCAAGTTCAGATGTACGGTTTCGCTTCGCCAATATACAAAATTTATACCGTAACATAAAAGCGTTCCTGGTGAGGTAAGAATAAGATTCGCCGCCGCGAGTAGATAAAGGAGGGGCCACAAATCACGTTCCGTAAGGCGGGAGATCCTGCTTTATGCCGCTCCTTCTGACACGTACGTCCGACCTCTCGCCTCTGTATTTACATAACCCTGAGGGACTTTACCACTAAGACGAGCCGAAATAAAAGCCTCCAATTTAGTTCGCTCCTCCTATTTTATGTTAGTAAATAAATGCGAGCTTGTAAATTGGACTGAAAGTTTGTTCCTAAAGAATTATTTTGAGATTTCTATATTGGGCGTTATCATTTTACTATGCCAACGTATTATGTATTTTAATATAAAAAAAATCATATAAATGACTAAAATGTTCATAAATTCATGTGTACTTATTTATTTATTAAATAATTATAATTTTTTTCCCGTTTCGTTAAAATGTCTTTAATATCGAAATCTTGTTGCAGTTCATGACGAGCTGGTTGTAAATTACTTATTACTCTTTTGCTATTACTTGTGACCGGACTTTTTGATAACTACTAGTTGTTAAATTTTTTAACTTACACGTGGAGGAAACGTTTTCGTCTTCTGAAGTTTTCTACAAGTGTAAGTTAACAATTTAACAACTTGTAGTTAACAAAAGTCTGGTCGCAGGTAATAGCAAAAGTGTAATAAATTATTTTAATATTACTTTACTAATCTCATGGATTTAGGAGTAACTATATAACTCTCCAATCATATACATATATATTATAACTTAACTTTTGTTATAATTAAATTTATATTTTAATGTTATTTATTTACCTTACCTATTTAATGTCCCACCTTCAGGTTTATAAAGAATTAACAATCTTATAAATTTTTAAACATCACTTGCATTTATTCTCTTCAATTAACTTTACACATTATTCCAAATTTATATTAATATTTTGCAGTGACAGGATTGATATCTTAACTAATATTCAATGATAAATGGTAGACTTCTGAGGCTTAAGATTTCTAATAAAATAAGATAACAAAAAAACAGTATTAAAATTTTGTTCTTGCTCTCGGGTCGCTATTACGGGAACTTTGCCTTTTAAATTAGAAATGGTAAAAATAGAATAATTTTTATAAATGTTGATGAAATTAAAATTGTT
>JBAIZL010000006.1:28646556-28659056 GCA_036971475.1 Prosapia bicincta | reverse complement strand
ATCTGTTCTACCCTCAGGGTTACTCTCTTCAGCTTTTATTCAATTTGTACTGAATGTTTATGAGAATTAACTAATAACTATTTCCTTTCAGTCTTTACGTACGACGGAGAGTTCCTAAAACTAACTAAGATCACGAGGTCGGAAATGGGCCCTTATTTGTGCATCGCGTCCAATGGAATTCCTCCATCTGTGAGCAAGAGAATCATGGTCAGCGTGCACTGTGAGTATTTGTTAGATTGTTCCTTGTTGATACTAGTGACACAGAGCTATATAACCGGTTAGATTTAGTATTACTTTACAACTGATTAATGCAATGTATTCAATTTCTAGACCTATGTAAGCTAGTCATTTGTGTGTGCACCACATATGTGAATGGTGTTACTACGCACGGAAAACCAATTCGTTGTACTAAGTTTTAATACTTGTTATTTGTATAACCTTTATTATTTTTGTACATTGTTAATCGTAATAATTCGGTTTTTATCTAAAATCTCGACATTTTTTTTCAATTCCTATTTTGTGTCTTGCATGATCTTAATTTTTGCTTTTTTGTGTTGTTTTTTTCCTTGCATGGTTTTTTCTCGTAACAGCTTCATTCGTACAGGTTGTTTTTCTAAAAAACTTTGACAAAAATAAAGAACCAAAGCACTCCATAACTGTCCATAATTTTACAAAACGTAAAATCCATATTTAGACTGCAATGAACGTTTTTGTTCGTGGCTATCCGTTTTCGCATGAGCTACGTAATGCTTACAATGGACTTCTAAATCAACACTGTTGCGTCTATCGATACTTTTTTCTGTGAATCATACGTCATAATCTATCATGAAGAAGGGAAACATTTTTGGAATCAGCTGTAATCGAAAATTATATTTATAGTCGAAAGAAGTGGTGAGGTTTTGATCACGAATTGACTCCTTTCATCCCACTAAAGTTTTACAAGTATTTGTACTTGTACATCGTCGCACAAGTTTTATATACTGCACATCGTCGCAGGTTTTTCATCTTTTTATCATTTCTGATATGGTTTGTACTCAATTGTTTTTTTCGAGTAATATTATTTTTAAAACTTGATATGATTGTGTTTGTTTTAAGTAAATACTGTGATTTTTCGTAATTACCTTTATTTTTTTATAAGATATTTTCAACATTTTGATTGAGTGAAAGATACAATCTTGAACCAAAATAATAGACTTCTAGTAGAATATTTAACAAAGAAATAATATATTGAAGAGGTTTTGAAATATTTTAAAATCTATCAACTAGATATTCCAAAAAATACATAATAATATATATTTATGAATAAATATTTCTAAACTATGTGAAAAAATTAAGTAAATACTGTGCCGAATTATTTCCAATTAGACGCATTTTCACGAAGGCCCTTTTTTCTATCCATTACAACACTGATATAGTTTATCTTTACATTAACTCACAATGATAAAGATTTTTTCATGACAACAACTATAGAGCAATATGATAGTTATGATAGAGACATATACAAGTATAATGTAATTCTAAGTGCGGTTTTATTGTTACGAAGTAAATATTAAACATTAATGGGATTTTAGAAAACCTTGACGTTGTTGTAAAAATGTTACGGCGAATGTTAGACAAGAGAGAAAAGTTTTTGTAAATGAAACAAATGTATACAAAAATGTACAAAAATTATGTACAACAATGTATACAAAACTACTAACAATTTACAATATAAAATACAACACAACACCAACAACAACGATAAACTACAAGCACCAGGTATACAAATTAAACTGCAACACATGCAGCAAATTCTCCATTGGGCAAACAGGTCGTAGGTAGATTCAAACAAAGAGTCTAGGAACACAAACAGAAAACCAACTCAGCATTTTACAATCACAGAAAAGAAACAGGACAAATACACTGAAATTTACCTTAACCTATAATTCTTACACATTAACGAAAACAGACCACATCTCAAGACACTAGTACAATATGAAATCTACAAACACACAAAAGCACAAAGTACAAACATATTAAACGAAAAAACATAATTATAATCACACATACTCTTTGATACTATCAAAAACTTGCCTTAAAAACTGTCACCGTTTAAAATAACATATCAAAGCAGAAGACACCACATATTAAGATCCCCACCTAGCGATCTAAAAGGTTTTGTCTCATTAAGTTTTCATAAATTTACAAAACTTAAAGTTTGGATAGTCATAAACTAATGTTAAAGTGATTAAATAAGTTCCACAAAATGTAATGAACTAAAAATATCAAGAAAAAATGTATTCATTAAAAAAACTTCCTACTGCTTTAGAAGAGCTTCCCGTTATGGAATATTTTATTCCTAATGAATAAGGCTTGGTACATCAAGTTAATGTTTATTGAGATACGATTGTACTCTTTATACCAAGTGTTGCAACTAAATAATTCTATAGATTAGTTTATGAAATAATTCCCAACTTTACCACGACAATAAAATCTTGAAAATAAATTAAATGTGTTTCGTATCACTTTACTGCGTTTTTGCAACCATATTGCAACTAGTTGCTGCAATCACGTTATCATTGCGACTATATAACTTGCTTACGAAACATGTTATTGTCTTTGCAAACTTCTTATCTTTCCTTGCATTAACGATATTGGTCTTTGCAATAATCATATTCGTCTCTTATGAGACCGATATTTTCAAATGTGTTTCGTATTTCCAAACTGATCATTATTTTTTGCATTTACTCTAACGCTCTTCGCCATCAAGTTTTCCTTCTTTGCAATTGTGTGGTTAGTCTTTGCATACATACTCGTATTTTATCTTTATTAGCGGTTTATCGTTCTTTATGTTCGCACTATCGGTGTTTACATCATACGTACATCATAAGTGATCAGGTATTTCTATTACAAAACTAGTTTTGATCATCACGCCTTTAAATTGTTACTACCCGCCTTATCAGACCCGTTTACTTACTTAACAGTTACACTACCAGTGTCTGCAGAAACTTCGTCTGCCCTTGGGAACTTGTCTTTCCGCGGAGTATTTATAAGTTTATCAGTTGGGACCATTTCGATAAGGTGCTTTTTGTAGTTTCAAAATTCTTTTGTATTTAATAGATAATTGCATTTTGTGTGTGCGTTTGTTTCAGTTCATCCTGTGATCCAGGTTCCTAATCAGCTGGTGGGAGCTCCTACAGGTACAGACGTCACTCTGGAGTGTTATGTCGAAGCCTCGCCCAAATCCATCAACTACTGGGTTCGAGAATCAGGTACTTTGAAATATCCCACGACATTCCATATAAAGTATGTAAGTAGAGTAAGTAATGGATAATTTGCGCAACATGGAAGCTTTCTTAGAGTATAACTCTAAAGATGGCAAAGGAGTGTGAATATGAAGTAGATTAAAATAGGGACAGTAAAAATTGGGACAGTAAAAATAGGGACAATAAATTTCCCAGGGATGTTAAAAAGACGATAATAAAATAAGTGTAGAGTATAGATGCACATCGTTTTTGGAATGGTGGACCAATTATTTGCTCATTATTTTCGAGTCGGGCCGCATGACTAAATTTACCGAATTCAGCAATTCGAATACGACTTATTTAGTTGTGCTAACATTTTAAAATATTATATTCTACATTTTATATCCTAACTAAATAGTCACTGCGACTCTACGGAGATTGGATTAGGAAATCTAGCATCTAACTAAGCATTCTGCCAACTAAGGTGTTTTTTATTTTAAGGCCAGGGTTGCACAACATTTGTAGAACGGCGTACCAATGAATTGTTCATAGTTTTCGAGCCGGGCCGTAGGAGTAAATTTTCCGAGTTAAACATTAAAATACTTTTTATTTAGTTGTGCTTACATTTTAAAATATTATATCCTATATTTTATATTGTAATATGTGTAAATACCATACATAGCCATTTTATAATATATAATAGCGTGCATACTTTTAACAATGTATTCAGATGTCAGTAATTCTCTATGTTTATAATATGACAATGTTGATAATAAAACATCTGGTTTAAAAACATGAAACAGTTTTGACGTTAAAAATGTTATAAACAAAAATTAAAGTCTGAAAAATGGTTATTTTAGTGGAAAATCGAACGATTTTTGTTGGTAACTGTTCAAAGTCTATTTCATTGTTTGTGGTTACTATTTTCAAAGGTGATTCCAGGTGACTGTCAGCTTTAGATTTGTAGTTTTCATTAACGAGTAATCATGCTCACGAATAAAAGTACTACCAACCTAACGGTACGTTTAAAAAAATACTAATCTAAGAATAACCATTTGTAGTATTTTTTTGTTAAAATCCATTAACGGAATCCAGAGACTTTTTATTTTAACTTAATCATGTACTGCAGATTATTAATTTCCATTTGAATATGACCTCAAAGACTGAAATATTTTGCAATATTGTGCTGGCTTTTGCTCTCCTCTATGAAATAGTATTATGTTTCACTAAATAAAAGAGTTTGCGTGCTGTATAGGGGGGAGTTCCTGAAGACATGCTCCCTATTGAGCCATAAAGGCGTGTATATTACGTGCATTGTATTCTATAAAGAAGAAGAAGAGAGAATAGATTATACAAGGGTAACGGAAATGACGTATAAATACCTGTGTTACTAACAATGGGAATACCTATGCTATGGATAAGTATTATTTTCTGAAGTAAACCAGTTCCTACCAGGGAGGAAGAAAGACGCCTATTGGCTAGCAACTAGTGGCTAAGGGACTTGAATATCTGGAGATTTTAGTGCGCGGATATGTCTGGTATAATCAATGCTTTTGAGAATCGACAAAATACAGGTACGTCTGTATACTTTTCCTGGACTATGCTACATCTGCGGTGAATATAACATTCGTGAATGTTCAATAAAGAATAATAGAGAGAAAGACATTTGAAACCGGAGACATATGAAGTGAGAATAATGAAGAAACATTATCAGATATCAGAGTCTTTGGAAATAGTAATCAAATAAGGAAATAACTAAAATAATGATGGAACTAGAATTGAAAATGGCTTTCAAACTACCTATGAATTATTATTTTGTGTTTACTCTTCGACCTTGACCACTGTTACTAGAAGGACTAGATCGTATCGATCCTTTGATGAAACTACTGAAAAATATACTATAGGCAAAATGGAAGTCAAACCGTTTGGTAAGACTTGACATGTATAGTTAATGTACAACTTGAGATATTGTGCAACATACAAGTATGTGGGGTTATTGTACCACATATGTAGGGGTTTTGTACAACAATGTGGGGCTATTACACAACATACCTGGGGCTATTGTACAACATATATGCGGTTATTGTACAACATGTGTGGAGTAATTGTACAACAGATGTAGGGTTATTATACAACATATGTTGGGTAATTATACAACATATGTGATATTATTGTAAAATATTTGTGGTGTTATTATACAACACATATTAAGTGATTGTACAACATATGTGAGGCTAATGTACAACATATGTGAGGTTATTATACAACACATGTGGGGCTATTGCACAAAATTTGTGGGGTTATTGTACAACATTTGTGGAGTTATTGAACAAAAAATATAGGGTTATTGTACAACATAAGTGAGTTTATTGTACAACACTTGCGTGATTATTAAGCAACAAATGTAGGGTTATTGTACAACCTAAGGGGAGTTATTGTACTACATATTTGGCTTTATTATACAACATATGTGAGGTTATTATTCAACATAGGTTGGGTTATTAAACAACATATGTAGGGTTACTGTACAACCAATGGAAAGTTATTGTAAAACATATGTGAGGTTATTGTACAACATATGTTGGGTTGTTGTACAGCATATGTGAGGTTATTACACAGCACATGTGGGGTTATTGTACAACATATGTGTGGGTATTATACAACATATGTGGTGTTATTATACAATATGTGTGGAGTTATTATACAACAAATGAAGGGTTATCGTACAAAATATGTAGGGCTGTTGTACAACATATGATGGGTTAATTAATAACATATGTAAGGTTACTGTCTAACCTATGGGGAGTTATTGTACACAATATGTGGGGTTATTGTACAACATTTGTTGCCTTATTAAATAAAATATAAAAGGTTATTGTCCAACCTATGGGGAGTTATTGTACAAAATATATGGAGTTGTTATACAACATATGTGGGGTTATTGTACCACATATGTGGGGTTATTGTGTAACATATTTGGAGTTATTTTACACCAAATGTGAGGTTAATATACAATATTGGTGAGGTTATTGTACAACATATGTGTGGCTATTATACAAGAAATGAGGGGCTATTTTACGTCATATGGGGAGTTATTGTATAACATTTGTGGGTTGTTGTACAACATATATAAGATTAATATACAACATATGTGGGGTTATTGTACAACCAATTGGGAGTGACTGTACAACATATGTAGGGTTACTGTAGACCATATGTGTTGTTATTGTATAACATATGTGGGGTTATTGTGCAGCATATGTGGGGTTATTATAAAACATATGTGGGGTTATTGAACAACATATGTGGGGTTTCGTACAACATACGTGGGGTGTTGTACAATATATATATATATATATATATATATATATATATATATATGGGTTATTGTACAATATATGTAGTGTTTTTATAACATATGTGGGGTTGGTAAACACTATGTGTAGGTTATTATGCAACCAATTTGGAGGGTTTGTACAACATATGTTTGGTTATTTTACAACATACGTTAGGTTATTTTACAACATATGTGTGGTTGTTAAACACTATATGTAGGGTTATTGTACAACCTATTTGGAGTTACAACATATGTGGGGCTATTGTAAAACCTATGGGGAGCTATTGTACAACATATGTGGAGTTGTTTTACAACATATGTGGGGTTATTGTAGAACATATAAGTTGTTATTAAACAACATATGTAGGACTATTGTTCAATCATTTGGGAGTTATTGTACAACAAATGCAGGGTTATTGTAAAACCTATAGGGAGTTATTGTACATCATATAAGGGTTTAATATACAACATATATGGGGCTATTGTACAATATATATGAGGTTATTATACAACATATGTATGCTTATTGTACAACGTATGTATATGTGAAGTTATTGTTCAACATATGTTGGGTAGCGAAACTGAAGTAAACTAACTCTCAATTGGGGTTATAGACGGCTGTTTCATTGTATATAAACTGCAGAGCTTAAAGTGATATTTTGCGTTTGTTCATTATAGTTGTAATTATTCTATTATAACCTTGAACTTTTACAAATATTTAAAAGGGAGAACAACTATCTTCGATTATAGATGCCTCAAAGCTCAGGTTTGATATTGTGTTGGAATTAGAGCTTTTCGAGGGCTAATTGTAATGCCGTGGAATGATACAGACGAGAGACAGATCAAGAACAAGATGGAGTAATTCTGATTAATCCTACAACAGTTTGTTATAGTAACTTACCAAATAATAACGGATCTCAGCACACCACTCAGTTGCCTGAACCTTCTCAATGTTATTCCCTTCGGAACATATAATTGCCTTCCTTGCTCAACAAATAAACCTTACGGCTCTACCAGCAAATACATAGGTTTTTGCAATGCAAAACTATTTTAGCAACAATAAAATAATTTTTGTGCAATATAAGCTTTTTTCTTGTGCAATAAAATGATCATTTTTGTAACAAATGTCGTTTTTGTGAAATAAAAACACCAGAAAAGACTTTTTGCGGAAAAACTGCTTATTGTAAAATAATGTGTCATTTTTTATAATAAAAAGACCTATCATGCATAAAAACTCCCTTTATTGTACATTAGAAATATCCTTTTTGTGAAATAAAAAAACCCTTTATTATGAAATAATTACATCATTTTGTATAATAAAAATACATTTCTTGCATATAAACACCCTTTTTTGTATAATATTTATAATCTGTAGGACTATATTTTTCCAATATTCTGTAGAGTAATGACAAACTTTTATTGTTGAACAATGATGTCCATTGTCCTTTCAAAAAAGAATTCTAATTATTTCACAATTAAAACAATTAAGTAGCTAAGGAACACGAATAAATTATAGTGTGTTATTATTATATTTTTATAAAAATGTTAAAGCTTTTTATGCTAACAGTAATTTACAAATTGGGTTTATACTTATAACTTTAAAACTTGAGCGGTTTGTAATATCTACGCAAACCTTAAACGCCAATACGGTTTTATGCTTTATAAATTTCGCTCAACAACCACTGTATGACACTAAACAGTTTCAATATTTCGGCGAAATAGAAGGTTTCTTTATGTAAGCTCTAAGGTTAGAACAACACATTTTTACGGTGGCATTATCACAAGAGCTAGGGTAAAGGCCAATTCCCTAAACCACAAAACTCCCCTCGCGTGTTATCTCTTCTTTAACTCCTGCAAGATACGGGCTCACCTACACTTTCTATAGACCATTCTGAAAACATTTCTCCAGTGATATTCCAAAATTAGACATACATTTCTAAAAATATCTTAACCTAGATTGATTATAACTCGTGTTTGTAGAAAGATAATTATCCTGATAACCCCCTGAATAGCATACATTATAACCAATTTTATGATATGCATACACACACACACACACACACACACACACACACACACACGCACACACACACACACACACACACACACACACATATATATATATATATATATATATATATATATATATATATTAAATATGGTGATATGTTTTCTTGTAATATGGTAATAAATTAAAAATATTTCAAAAACAAGAATACTTTAAATGAATATATTTATTCAAAGCTTTTCGCCGATAACATAGTACCAGCATCTTCAGGAAAATAATTATCTAATAAAATATTTTTACAAAATTAAATCATATGTGCTACAAACGACCATATGTTTATAAGTATTGCACTTCATGTAATTTAGTTTGGTGCCTTGATCTCGCTTGAATTTGTTCATCAATTAATTTGTCTTTAACTTTATGTTTATAAATTTCCAATGTTTCATATAAACTCATTTTTAATTAATTCTTTTATTAATTTCATATTTTCTATTTCCGGAAACTCGTGTCAATGATTAATAAAATGTGTAGCTAAATTTGATTTGTATATGTTTGGTTTGATATAAGCGTTTAAATGTTCTTTGTATCTTTCTTTTAATTTCTTTTTTGTTTGTCTTACATATAATATATTACAAGTTTGACATTTTATATTATATACTCCATTTTTATTAAAATTAAAACTTTAATAAACAATATAAAAAATCAAAATAATATGCACGAAAGAAATGGTGTATATAATATAAAATGTCAAGCTTGTAATAAATTATATGTAGGACAAACAAATAAGAAATTAAAAGAAAGATACAATGTACATTTAAACGCTTATATCCAACCAAACATATACAAATCAAATTTAGCTACGTATTAATAATGGACACGAGTTTCCGAAAATAGAAAATATGATATTAATAAAAGAATTAAATAAAGGAATAAAAATGAATATATGTGAAACATTGGAAATTTATAAGCATAAAGTTAAAGACAAATTAATTGATGAACAAATTCAAGTGAGATCAAGGCACCAAACTATTTATAAGGTCATTGATGTTATAGAAAAAATTACATAAAGTGCAATACTTATAAACATATGGTCGTTTGTAGCACATTTAATTTTGTAAAAATATTTTATTAGATAATTATTTACCTCAAGATGCTGGTACTATGTTATCGGCGAAAAGCTTTGAATAAATATTGAAACCTTGTTTTTGAAATATTATTAATATATATATATATATATATATACGCGTATATATATATATATATATATATATATATATATATATATATATATATATATATATATATATGTGTGTGTGTGGGTTTTCAAAATATCACCCAATGACAAAGTATTGTTTGTCATTCTATAGTTTGTGTCTCAAAAAAAGACTTGTTGTGAATTACACGTTAAACCAATGTTTATATTCTCCTATATTTACAAGTAATCTTAAAATTTCAAACAAAACATCATTAGAAATTTGGCTATCATGAGAAGTAACAAATTTAATTAAAAGATATCGGTATGTAGATGTTATAGAAATAAAACTGTTGAATAAATATCTAACAAAGTTAAATACAAAGTTAGCTTCATAAAGTTCCTATTTCGCTTATAAAAATATTTACTCCGAAAATTTAAAGAAAAAGTATATAATTCTCTATCGTTGTGTTGAAATAATTATGTTTAATAAAGACTTTAATGAATTGCACAAGCAAATATTTAAGTAGTTATTAAATTAACCTTTATAGATCTTCGATGTTTTCAGTCATTTCCCTCTATTTATTCTTCAGACCAATCCACTACTTTTTTATGTTAAAATACACAATAAATGGTCTATTCCTGATTATTTATTATTACATACAAGATATCAGATACATTTTATTACACTATTATTTTATTATAATATAAAATAGTTTAAAGTGATTGAATAACTATAATTAACTATTAAATTATTCTCAGAAACGTTTTAAATTAGTACTTAAAATATACAGTGTAACATAATAACTGAGCAATAAGAAATGTTTTGTCTAAAATACTTTATTATATTATAATTAATTCAAATAAACGTTATTCATAAACAAAGTGGAAATATCATGTGGACATTGTTACAACTCACCTTCAAGTATCTTAAATCTGAAAGTGATAACATAGTAAACAGATTGTATTATAATCATCGTGTTCGGATTCGGAAATCATCGCAACTATCCGTTTACTTTCGGATATCCACGGGAAATGTTCGTATGAAGCGAAAGGAACGGTTCTACATCCTATAATGAGTCAGAACCTACTATGAGGTTCTTACTTGAAAATGGTATTTGTTTATAGATTTTCATGAATGGTAGTTGCGTTTTATTTATAGATTTTCATGATTGATAATTGTTTATATTTATAGATTTCTATGATAAGTATTTTTTTTTAGATTAGATACTTATTTTTTAAAATGATTTTCATCATAGGTATTGGTTTTTTATTTATAGACTTTCGTGATAGGTAATAGCTTTAGCCGCAAATGACTAGAAACTCCACAGATCCTCAGACGTTTCTGTTATATCGACTCCGTGCGGGAAGTGTGTTTCATATCGTCATACGATTGTTTCACTTCCGAAGCACGGGCAAGGGGTTAATATATAGTTTTGCTTCCACTATAAAGACGTCATTGTAATGTTTAACGCCTCATGGATCTCACAGCTTCCCAAAACTCTAGTGGTTGTGCGTCGTACCACTTTACTCCACTCCAAATTTTAGATATACTTTTTATTGGCTTAGGTTTGTTGAGGCTTTTAAATGTTATGTAAAATTAGGATAACAATAAGATCTTATGGCAACTCTTTGTATTTATTTTCATATACACACTAGTAACTCGTAACAAATTATATATATTGATAGAAAAATCTCAAAGATCGAATTGTTTTGCTACATTTCTAAGTTTCAGATGTGATTAACATAATGGTAGACTACTGTTTTCACAAGAATAGGAAACTAATATTTGTAAATAAGTGTTCAGATGTTTATAGTAAAAGACATTTTATTAGAACTGAACATATTTACTGAGAACGGCGTTCACAGAAACTCTTCTAGTGACAAGAGCAGACACGTTTTGGCGCTTCAAGTCATCCTTCATCCTCTCAGGCGGGTGAAACATAGGCTGGCTGCTTTATTCGTAGCTACTTTCAACTGCGCTCACTGATTTCTTTCATCTGCGGGACCTAAAGGTGTTTACTTTCTTATCTTGATTGCTTTAACAAGAATGGAAAATAATGGACTTTCAGGAGTTATAGATGTCTTTGATACACTTGTCCAAACCTGTGAAATGTTGACTTTGAGTGTAGAAAGTATGCCTAATTCTAAATACTCTCCTGTATCTCTGTATTTGAAACTCACAATGTCCTAATACTAAACCCATAGAGTTACACTATCAACTTTTATATAATTATATTCTTCAGTATGCACATTTTCGTTCACTTCTTTTGTTTCATCACTGCTGCTGCCATTACTAACACGTTCAAGATGGACATCTTCCAGTACCTCAAAGTTTTCAATTACAATCCAACATAGTCCAACAATGCTCACTATTCCGTTATGCATATTTATTAATGCTATTAATAACGTCTTATTAGCAAAAATAGGCAATAGAAAAAAATCAGAACAAATGTTAGTGCTATAGTACCCCTAATTTCACTCTGTTAAATGACAAATTATTTAAGACGAATGTAAAAATATTAGATGACTGGAACTTCTCTGACCTTTCCAGGGAAAGTGGTAACGAAGGTATGTGACCTCTCAAGGTCATAATTTTTCCGAACGGTTAATAGCAGCCAATTTAATTTCCCTTGGGCACAATATTATCCCTTGTGACCATCGGGTTGTTGAGCTTCATTTGTGCTGCTTATATTGATGTTACAGCAAAATACTTATACAATTCTTTAATATAAAGTT
>JBAIZL010000006.1:28581556-28644056 GCA_036971475.1 Prosapia bicincta | reverse complement strand
AATCAGGAATCACACAATGTTTTAGTTAGCAGGGAAAAACTAAACTGGTTTTGTTAACACTATAAATGCTTCTGGGTTAAATTATAGTTCTATTGTTCTATCTATTTTTTTTAACCAGTGGATTGGTTTTCCTTTTAATAACTTCTTTTTGTAATTTATGTCTACTTCGTACGCAGCCCTAAACTTTGTTTATTGTCTATATTGTTATAGTTTATTATTTTGAGTAGTACATACATAAAAATTATATGTTTTAAGTAGTTTTATTAGAACATTTATTTATAACCATTTATACTAAGCTTTATTACCGACAAAATAATGGAAAATCTACTGCAGGGGGTTTTGCCGGATAATATCTTTACATCGAGCAGTCTTGGGTTAAAGACGTTTGGGAACCAATGATTAGGGTAATCTCATCGCACAGGAAAGTATGTATTCGTATTATTAAACGCTGTGCGTTGTTTATTGGTAAATACTTCCATTAGATGGGTAGATATGTTTTATCGTTCACTATCGATAGGTGTACAAGTAGTCTATAAGAAACTTTATCTATAGTTTAAAGTAGCTCTAGAGTTAGCCACTTGCTTTGTACATTACAAATGCTTTAATTTATTATATAAGTAACTCTAACCTTCTGATTGCTCTCTGGGCACTACTATATTCGAGCAAATCTCCAAACTTTAAACGGTTAAAAATATACATTTTGAAACCTAAATTGTTTTTAAATGTTGTTGAAGTTGATATTTTTATCGCTTGACCATATATTATTGTGTATTTTTTATTTCACGTTTGACCGAGCTTTGATGTTTCAGGAGAGATGGTTATATCAAGCGAGAAGTACGAGGTGCAGTCGATATCCAAGTCTCTGTTTGAAGTTAAAATGATACTGATAATCCGAGGTTTCACGAAACTCGACCTCGGCTCGTATCGATGTATCGCAAAGAATTCCCTCGGCGAAGTCGAAAGCAACATTCGGCTCTACGGTAAGTACTCAATGTTTGCAAAACTTTCTAAATATGGAAAAATCTTGTCTTTTAGAAGTAAAGTTAGGGAATGTAAGTAAAAGTAAATTAAGAATAATTTTACATATAAAATAGAAAACAAAAATTTTAATTTACACTTTGGTAATAAAAGGAAAATATCCCAAAGAATACTGAAGTTTATTAGTAGGGCATTTTGAAAGCCTACTTTTGAACACATGCTTTTAATATAAATGATTCGAGAAGAATAACAGCTACGTCATATTTTTTAGTTATTTTTAAAATTTAGTATGTTGAACAAATATATTTTTCGTTTCTAAAGTTGAATTTTAACAAATAATATGACATTCTGCAACGTCCCCTCCACCTCACCTCGCTTCTACCGTCCCAACCACCGCAGCTCCACGCGGTCGTTTGTTGTGTTGTTTAAATCCTTTCTTGCAGAATACAAAATTTAATTGTTTACAAGAAAACATATTTATAAACAACCAAACCTCTGCCTATCACCCTGCTGGTAAAACCGTGCTAAACTCCCAGAGTTAAGTGTATGTTTCCTGCTCGTAGGGCCAAACCCACAACAAGCCTATTCCCGCTGACTACTATTTAAAATACATATAAACCCTCCTAAATAAGTTTATCAATTGTGTATGGTCTCAGTATAGTCACACATGTCAAATTAATAGTCAGCTGGAAAGAAACACATTTAGAATAATACACATAAAAAACACAGAGTCTTACCACCTGATGATGATCTGCAGAAACAGCAAGGGAACGTGCAAAATATGATTGTGTTTAAAAATACCTATTTTAAAAGGCTCCTGTGTCCTCTTAAACACAATCTGCCAGTAGATAAATCTCTGGACTTTTATTACAAAAAACCAACTAATCTTTAGACTAGCTCATGAAATTAGTAGAGCGAAACTCTTTAAAACATTAGGCTTTATCTATTGCCATTTAATGAAATTTAATTAAATTTGTTTACTGATTTGATAATCATTTTTATATTAGTTGGAAAAAGCTAAACAGTTTTTATTGGTTATTTGACACAGGATGGAATGCAAATAATCTTGATTTTTATGACATATTTAACTCTATTTATTGAAATAAAAAAGAAAATTTATCCTTCAAAAGATTACACAATTATATTAGCAAAACAATTCACTGAGTTACTTCTCGTTTCTTATGCTTTGAAAAATTATACTTTGCATATAGATTAATAACATAGACATAACATAAAATTATTTTCAAAATTACACATAATAATATTTTATCTCCTATATGGAATTGGTAAATTCATATTTTGTAACCTTTAACTTTTAAATTTATAATATTTGAAAATTTCTCATTTTCTTTAAATAAACGGCTTATGGCCAAAAACCTTTTGTAATTTTAATATTCATTATTTTAAATATTCTGAGCACATAAATTCATTTACTTAGTATACAATTTATTTAAATTTTATAAAGAGTGAAGTCATTGTTTTAAGCTTGCAAATTTGTTTGAATTTAATGAAATTAACTAACTAAATTTGACGTGACTGATTTCGAATAAAGAAAATGACTTGCCAAAGATGTTCTTGCCGGTCCTTGGGGTCCTTCGTCTGGATTCCCTGGTCCTTGGACACCGGAAGTCGCCATCCCTGGTTCGTCGGTGGTGGTTTCCCTCTATTCGAGCGTCCTGGAGGCTGAGTCTGGAGCCTTCATCCTTGGTGGTCCTGGATGTCGAAAGCGCTGAGGTTATTGTCCATCTGGCCTACTGACGGTCTCTACTCGCGGTCCAGCATAGCGTCCCGCGGCACCTCGTGTTAGAAAATTTTTACAGACTGTCTCTAAAAGCTTAGAGACCAAGTATATATAGCGGTGAATTCAACCTACCGCACCCCGCCTGCAAGTTTGCTATCCTCGATTTATTCCTTGTACAGGCAAGTCGGGCAACGAATCTGTTTTAGCTTGCATAGTTTGATAATTAATTTTAGAACACTGAAAAATGTCTATTTTATTTAAACGGCTGTAACTTTTTTGTTTCTTAAGTTTTTTGAATTCTGTTTTCTTTAATGTTCATTCTAGGTTATTGTGGTTCTTTTGAAATGTCGATGAAAGTTCTACGTGGTTTGGTTCGAAAAATAGCTTTTTTAGGCACTTAGAATTTTTTCGCTTAACTCTCGATGTTCAAATTTAGTTAGTTATTACAACTTTATTTTATAACATTCTTTAGTGTGGCTTAACTATTCTATTTACTGTTTTATTTAATTTTTCCCTCTTTAATAATTGTATAATTCCCTACTTGATTATTTTAAAAACAGCTTTATTTCTAAAAAACAGGAAATTACTTATTTCCCACTTGCGACGGTCCTTCACCCCGTTGCAATTTCCCCGTTTGAGAGGTTAAAAATGTTTTACTTTGTTAAAATGTTTTTTACCAATTCCTTATCTTATTATTACTTAAACTATCTTATTCTATTACAAAATTTTCTTATTATTATTCTCTTGTCTCTTGAGAAGTTTTCACCCTGAAACACTTCAAACACAAGTCAATTAGTAATTTATTAGTCACTTTTGTCCACAATAAATTTTTATTTTGTCAAATTACACATTATTCACCACACTGATGGCTGTCATTTCCTTTATATATTTACCACGTCAATTTCATTTATACTAGTTATGGCTTTAAAAACAATGACTTGCAATTAAAAACCTAAATAATCTTACAATACTATTTTTTAGACATATTCCTTTCATATCTTAAGTATTACGTATTATTGTGTCAGCTGTGGAAGTACAGTTTATCTAGTTTAATTTGTTTATTTTCCGATAAACCTTTCCTAGCGGCTAACTATTGCGTGGATTCTACATTCCAAACTACCTGGCAAGGTCAATGAGCTGCCTTGTAAACATCCTAATACAACAATTCTACTTATCATATTAAACGGAACGAACCTTGCTTTTTAAATTCTCTATCTTTGGATTGTACAGTTTATAAAACTGGCTTGTGTCCAGATTATCGAAGTCCACTTGATAAATTTCGATTGCTTCTGATTTTAATGCAAAGTTTTTATGGTCAACCTTGATCGTTAGTACACAAGTTTTCTTGTTTTATATTGTACAGTGATAGTCTGATCTAACGACCCACTATTTCATGCACACAAATTTCTTGTTTGATTTTGCAAAAGTCTGTCCGCGTATTTGTTGTACAAGTCATTAAAGATTCGCCTGCTATCTCTCTGATTGTTGCTTGATTTAACCCGCTTGTTTGATTTACGCAGTGAATGTAGCTCGCCAATGTTTGCTCAATATACACAAAGACTTCCTGAATAATACTTTTGTAATGTTGATTTAGTTATTAAATAGTTTGTTTTAGATTTTAACATTCGTCCCTTTACAAATAAGTAGCTAATCTTAAAGTCTAGATTTAACTACTGCTTATTCTTGTTTTTACATTAAATCAGTTTATTAATCATTATGACAATTTAATTCCTGCCTAACTTAGTTTATCGCTCGCGTACTGGTTCTATTATTGAACAATATTCTAATTTGGCATTTCCGTATTTTTAGGATTATGATAAGTGTAAGGGTCACATTGTAGAATCCCTTTACTTGTCATACGCTTCTTAATGTTTTTAACATTATATACAATTTTACAGAATACATCACAAGATATTTTATAATTGTTAACACAGTTGATTTGATTAATCGTAACAAATCAAGTTATTGTTCCTGATTTTGCTTCTTATCCCTTAAACTTTCCCATTAAACATTTTGGAAATTCCGTAGAACATCCTATTGACTTTGTCCTGTTTTAAATACATTTTGGTACGTCCGGCTTATTTTGTTACAAGGAATGTTTTTATAAACTCGTTCCCCGCCCGTCCACCGGATATTTCATTGTGGCCTTGTTTACAAACACAAGTGATTGCCCTTAACCTTGAGCCTTTGTTTACATTTGTTCGACTCGGTGGGTCTTTCATTCAAACATCTGAATATTTTATTGTTAATTATTTCAACCTAGACAATTCTGGTTTATTTAAAAGTACAGCGGTTATTTATTTGTACGGCCTTTCTTAATAGTATTTAGTTTTAAGATTGTTTCTACTCATTCATAAAACTCTTCATCAAACACGTCTGAATAACTGTTTAGCAATTCTGGTAACTTCAACATTTCTTGTTTGTTTACTATGCAATGATTATTTGTATTTTCCAACTTAATCGTATTTATTTTAAGACATGTTCTACGCGTTCTGGTTTTCTTTCGGCGTTTTGTGTTACGCCATTGTGCGTAATTCCTGTATTTTATTTTTGTTTTTGATTTATTTTTACTTGGTTTATTTTGATAATTTTTATACTGGTGAGATTTACTTTTAAATTTATTCTTAGCAAACAATTTGGACTTCGTTTTCAAGCAAGATTGGTTAGAATTAAAGTGCTTTGGAATTCTTGTTAAGTCTAACGGATTTGTTTCCCGACAATTAGGTCTTTCCCTAACTTGTTGGAATTTTATTTGTTTCGGCTTGTAGCCATTTTTATTTAATTCGTTGAATCCTCCCTCGTCATTAATTAATTTGTTTGTTGTAGGCTTGGTTAACCCATTTTTTGCTTTGTTTAATCCCGTTAGCTTACTCGATTCCGTTCTTTCACAGTTTAATAATTCACTCTTCCTCGAATTTTCGCACAATTTGTTATTTAAATTTTTGGTAACCTCGTTCTTAACCTTATTCGTTGACAATTGTTTTGATTTTATTTTTTGTTCCCCGCTTGTATCGGTGGAACATTTTACATTTTCAGTTATATTTTTGTTTATTATTTTATTAATTTTATTACATCCTATCTCTTGTTTTATATTATTTTTATTATTATTCGATACAAGAAACTCCTGGTGCAGCAGATATCCATCAATTTCATACGTCATGAACGATCTCTCCATGTTTATCCGGGCTTTTAACGCACACAAAGTATTTGCTCCCAAGATGAGGTCAACCCGTAGATTGTCCACAATCAAGAAAACAAATTCCTTTGTGTGTCCGTTTAATGTTAGAGGTAGCATCGTTTGTAACTTGACTCGTTTACAGGTTGACCCTAATGCTGTGACTATCGCTACGTTAGCTATAGGTAGCTCATAGAATAAATTCCCGTTTTGCTTTAGGGCTATGTATTTTTCTGTTTTAATCACAGACATTTGGGCACCTGTATCAACTTGTGCTATTAACTTATGGTCTTTAATTTCGCACTCTATCACTGGACACTGGTCTATATTCTCTAGTGTTACAACCGAGTCAATTCTTTCCTCTAACAAATCGTCCCTAATAGACATGGAAAAACCGCCTAGCCTGATCTTATTATGATGGTAAACCGGCTTTTCCTTCGGTCTCTCGCTCTGAATTATTTTTGGTTTCTTATTGCTTCGGATCTCTAACCTGGTTAACTTATCTCCCTGATTGTTGCCAGAGATCCCTATATTTAGTTTTTTGGCTTGTGGTCGCTTGGTCCGGGGATAGGCGATTTAGGATGAGGGTTTTTAGGATACTTGGTATCTTGGTATTTTGCGGTGTCACCATGGGACCTTGGGTTAGGGTTAGGTTGTTGGTTTGGAGCAACCTGCCTCTGTTGACTTCTTTGAGCGTTCCCATTACCATTACCGTTGTCAGTAACGCTGTCTAGCTGTTGTAAGAAAACTATCGCTTGTTTGATGTTACTTGTGGGGTTCCCCACACTAGCTAGCTGAACGTTACTCCCAAAGTGTTTCATTAACATGAAAATGAGATGGTTCTCTGGGATTATCGGGTCCAAGTTTTTCGCCCTGTTTACCATCATAATAAAATACTCTGCCATAGAGTATGGTCCATTATTATGGTAGCGCCCCTGATTTATCTGTCTGCGTACCCTATCCTGCTGGCGATAACTCCAGAAATGCTCCGTGAATTCCTGCCTGAATTCAGAATAAGTTTCTGTATTGTTCTTTATGGCTTTCCACCATGCATCCGCTGCCCCTTTCAAATATCGCTCTACAATTCTTAATTTTGCAGTCTCGTCCATAGTATTGTCTATTTCAGAAAATAGATCTTCTATTTCCCCTAGGAATGTCATTGGATCTTCCTTGTCATTCCCCCAGAACTCAATCCTACGGTACGTAGCCTCCCCGTTCCTGTCTATTACCCTTGGTAAGCAAACTTGTGTTACTATTCCCGCTCCAGCGGTTTGCTTTACCTTTGCGACTTGTTGCTTTACCGTTTTAATGTCCTCTTGGATATCCTGTACTTTCTCATTTAATTTAGCCGTTTTTGTTTCCGTTTTAGTTTTTAATCTCTCTATTTCCGTTTCATGTTCGCTTAACTTTTCATATATATGACTTGTCTTAGCCTCATTTTCTTTTTGGTAGTCATCGAACTTTCCCTGGAAAGCCTCCCATAACCGTTGTCTTTCCATTTTCTCTTCGGCTTTTTCCTTCTCTCTCAGTTGTCTCTCTTCCTCTCTTAATCGTTTCTCTTCCGCCTTCTCTTTCTCTCTCAACTGTTTCTCTTCCTCTCTCCATCGTTTTTCTTCCTCCTTCTCTTTCTCTCTCAATTGTTTCTCTTCCTCTCTCCATTGTTTTTCTTTTTCATCTCTCTCCTTTGCCCTTTGTTCTGCTTCCTCCCTCAAACGTTTTTCTTTTTCATCTCTCTCCTTCTCTCTTTGTCTTGCTTCCGCCTTCTCCTTCTCTCGCTCTTCTTTGTCTTTTTCCTCCTTTGCCTTGAAAAAGGCCATCAATTTATCTATCTCTGGTTTTGACATTTTGATTTACTATTTAATATTCAATTATTTATTTATGTACTTATTCCTTTCTTTTCGATTTGGTTTAGGCCAGATGGTTCCTACCCGCTCTTTCGACTACATCTTTATTCAAATTTATTTATTTATTTATTTTATTAGTACGCTCTTGGATTTGTTCAATTTATATTATTATTTAAAAATTTAATTACATTATTTAAAACATTTTGACTTCATTTATTTAAACTATCTCGATTCATTTCTATTATTTAATTATTCAATTTTGATATAGGGAACCTGTTCAAAGGCCCTACCGTATGGGCGCCAATTCTGCAACGTCCCCTCCACCTCACCTCTACCTCTACCGTCCCAACCACCGCAGCTCCACGCGGTCGTTTGTTGTGTTGTTTAAATCCTTTCTTGCAGAATACAAAATTTAATTGTTTACAAGAAAACATATTTATAAACAACCAAACCTCTGCCTATCACCCTGCTGGTAAAACCGTGCTAAACTCCCAGAGTTAAGTGTATGTTTCCTGCTCGTAGGGCCAAACCCACAACAAGCCTATTCCCGCTGACTACTATTTAAAATACATATAAACCCTCCTAAATAAGTTTATCAATTGTGTATGGTCTCAGTATAGTCACACATGTCAAATTAATAGTCAGCTGGAAAGAAACACATTTAGAATAATACACATAAAAAACACAGAGTCTTACCACCTGATGATGATCTGCAGAAACAGCAAGGGAACGTGCAAAATATGATTGTGTTTAAAAATACCTATTTTAAAAGGCTCCTGTGTCCTCTTAAACACAATCTGCCAGTAGATAAATCTCTGGACTTTTATTACAAAAAACCAACTAATCTTTAGACTAGCTCATGAAATTAGTAGAGCGAAACTCTTTAAAACATTAGGCTTTATCTATTGCCATTTAATGAAATTTAATTAAATTTGTTTACTGATTTGATAATCATTTTTATATTAGTTGGAAAAAGCTAAACAGTTTTTATTGGTTATTTGACACAGGATGGAATGCAAATAATCTTGATTTTTATGACATATTTAACTCTATTTATTGAAATAAAAAAGAAAATTTATCCTTCAAAAGATTACACAATTATATTAGCAAAACAATTCACTGAGTTACTTCTCGTTTCTTATGCTTTGAAAAATTATACTTTGCATATAGATTAATAACATAGACATAACATAAAATTATTTTCAAAATTACACATAATAATATTTTATCTCCTATATGGAATTGGTAAATTCATATTTTGTAACCTTTAACTTTTAAATTTATAATATTTGAAAATTTCTCATTTTCTTTAAATAAACGGCTTATGGCCAAAAACCTTTTGTAATTTTAATATTCATTATTTTAAATATTCTGAGCACATAAATTCATTTACTTAGTATACAATTTATTTAAATTTTATAAAGAGTGAAGTCATTGTTTTAAGCTTGCAAATTTGTTTGAATTTAATGAAATTAACTAACTAAATTTGACGTGACTGATTTCGAATAAAGAAAATGACTTGCCAAAGATGTTCTTGCCGGTCCTTGGGGTCCTTCGTCTGGATTCCCTGGTCCTTGGACACCGGAAGTCGCCATCCCTGGTTCGTCGGTGGTGGTTTCCCTCTATTCGAGCGTCCTGGAGGCTGAGTCTGGAGCCTTCATCCTTGGTGGTCCTGGATGTCGAAAGCGCTGAGGTTATTGTCCATCTGGCCTACTGACGGTCTCTACTCGCGGTCCAGCATAGCGTCCCGCGGCACCTCGTGTTAGAAAATTTTTACAGACTGTCTCTAAAAGCTTAGAGACCAAGTATATATAGCGGTGAATTCAACCTACCGCACCCCGCCTGCAAGTTTGCTATCCTCGATTTATTCCTTGTACAGGCAAGTCGGGCAACGAATCTGTTTTAGCTTGCATAGTTTGATAATTAATTTTAGAACACTGAAAAATGTCTATTTTATTTAAACGGCTGTAACTTTTTTGTTTCTTAAGTTTTTTGAATTCTGTTTTCTTTAATGTTCATTCTAGGTTATTGTGGTTCTTTTGAAATGTCGATGAAAGTTCTACGTGGTTTGGTTCGAAAAATAGCTTTTTTAGGCACTTAGAATTTTTTCGCTTAACTCTCGATGTTCAAATTTAGTTAGTTATTACAACTTTATTTTATAACATTCTTTAGTGTGGCTTAACTATTCTATTTACTGTTTTATTTAATTTTTCCCTCTTTAATAATTGTATAATTCCCTACTTGATTATTTTAAAAACAGCTTTATTTCTAAAAAACAGGAAATTACTTATTTCCCACTTGCGACGGTCCTTCACCCCGTTGCAATACGCATGTTATGAGGTAAAAAAAAATTATATTGCAAAATTTATATGTATTATTATATAATTTATAAAGTATGTAATAAGGTAGGTCAGGTTATCTATTTAAAAAGTAAATCCTACATAAAAACTAAAAAAAAATATGGTGTAGAGCAGTGGTTGTCAACGTTTCTCAGCTGGCGACCCACCTCCCCCTATCGGAACATCTGTACGGTTCAACGGTCCATGGTGGAGTGAAAAACAACATATGTATTGTATCTTGTATATATATAATATTAAATATGATATATATTAATATATTATATTATATTATATTATATTAGAATGAATATATTCATTAAAAGTATTCTTGTTTTTGAAATATTTTTAATTTATTAATTATATATATATATATATATATATATATATATATATATATATATATATATATGTATATATATATATATATATATATATATATATATATATATATGAAAAAATAAGAGAAATATAAATACAAAAATAATTTATTGAAATATACAATTCAATAAATAATTCTTGTATTTTTATTTCTCTTATTGTTTTCATTGATATAGAAGATTACATAATCTAATATATATAATAAGTTTAAAATATTTCAAAAACAAGAATACTTTAAATGAATATTCTTGTTTTTGAAATATTTTAAATTTATTAACTATATTACAAGAAAACATATCACCATATTTAATATATATATATATATATATATATATATATATATATATATATATATATATATAATTTTTTGTCAAGGGGCGCGCGGGTTCCAATTATTAAATTATTCACTGATTAAAATATAAAAATTTTCATTAGAACTTACACAATTTGGCGTGAATACATTTCAACTCCTTCCACAATCATCTTCAGGTGATCAGTAGAAGTCCTACTCCACTACCTCTAAAATGCCACGGTAACTATGGCAACCAAGGAACCATTCATTCTGAATATGTTCCACTGAGTTCCTCTACCTTCAGACAAACCAGTGCTTCAGGTTACTCTTATAGTGTGTGCGAGTTGTCTTAAAAATTTATTTGTGTGTTACGAAGCTATGGCTGAATAATACGAGTAAAAGAATACAATTTGACTTGCTTAGATTTTCTGATAGTTTTACAATCGAATCTAGACCCATCTGAAACCCTTTTGCGACCCAGCAATGGGTAGAGACTCATCGGTTGGGAACAGTTGCTGTAGCGTACTAAAAGTTTTTATTTAAAAACCTTTTTTTACATAATTTATAAAATGTTTAACACAATTTTAAATATATTTCACCACTATCGGTGATAGGTTAACACGCATCACTTGTATTCGTACAGTTTAGCACATCACTGATAACGGTGACATCGTTCCCGAAACTAGTCTGACAATTAAACGGGGATTTAATGAGAATATCAGTATACATTTTAAAGTGTTTCTCTGAAACAGATTCACCAGTGCCTATGTAATAATTAACTATAAACAAAATATAATACTTAGTTTTAAATAACACAATTATTTTTAATATAATTATTGAAAAAAAGTTTATGCATAAACATTTGAAGGGTTTTATGCATTAGATGTATGCTTTCTAATGAATTATACACAATTTTCTCCAGAACGATTTTGAATCAAAATAAACCCGTCGTTTTTTTTTTATATTTCATAAATTTCATAAATGTTTTTACCTATTTGTATGAATTTTTGTGTTTTTATTTTCTGTATTAGCTTATTTTACTACTAATAACAAATATTAATATTTTCAGAAATTTTCCTACAAACATAGAGATTATTTGGGGATTAACATGTATTTTTACAGTGAAAATGTTATTGTTTATAGTTGTATAGTATAATATGTTTAAACACCATACTTGTTTGTAGAGACTCTGTGGCCTTGACTAATATCCATGTCTCTATTAGTTTAATATTTACTATTTTTTTAATGTTCCCTCCGCCTATTGGTTTCTGATTTATATATATAACTGTAAAGCGATGTTATAACGATGGTTGGTCTATCCCTTTAACATCTAGGATATTCTCAAACACGTTTTATACAATATAAATCAACTGACTTCAAGATGTGTGCATCAGAAGTGATTAAGAAGTTCTACTTTTGGTGAATAAAGTTCTAAACAATTCTTTTCGCGTTTACCTATATAGCGTCATTATCGTGGTTGCAGTTGTAACAAAGAGACATCGTTTTCTTTTATGTTGGCACTACTGATTCCCTCGTCCTTTGCTTATTGTGTTGACACGATTACCATCATTAGCTTGTTTGCAAGGCGGAAATACCTTTTAACTGGTTACAATTTCAAGACATCCTTTCTTTGTTATTGTACTTTATTTACTTACCAGAGGAGTTTTATCTCAACAGTATTTCCATTTCTATTTGTTCAGGACTTTATTTGAATTTGTTCAAGATTTAATTATTTTTGTGAAAATTTGAAATTGTTGTCAGTTTATGATAACTGTAATACAATTTATTGAATTTAATAAACGTAAGATAATATAATAAATTAGCAGGAATAAGGAAATATTTTGTATTAATAAATATTCATGGAATTAGCATCTTACATAATTCGTTACTGTTATTTTGGTAAATTTTAAAAATAGATAACTTTTTTACATTCAAACACGTGATACACAAAAGTGATCCCATTCTTTTGTTCGGCTATTTATATAAAACTACTAGCTGACGCCGCTAAATTTTTATTGCCAAAAAGTCAATGAATGGCGTGTTAACTTTAGCTAAACTTAATTTAGTGTTTTATTAACATATTAATAGCTAACCTTAAAGTAGTCGATCGAGAATAGCGTGAGAATAAAATTTCTTGATTTAATTTTATTTATTGAAGTACATTCAGATATAAAATATTTTTTGTATATTGTTTGAAATGTTTTGGAAAATAATTTTAGATTGTTGAGTGTTGCCTAGCATCGAAAAGGTGGAATTAATTCAATGAAATATCATAAAATAAGATAAGATAAGACAAAAAGTCATATTTTATGCTTTTTTGGCGCTTGAAAATTATACGTTGGAAAAATATTAAGTCACCAAAAACCACCTCAGGAATATACTCAACAATTTTCAAAAGTTTCGTTGTGATTGGTTTTTGTAATGCATAAGGCTCATACAAGCACTCATTTACACACGCACACGCACACGCACACGCACACACACGCACACACACACACACACACACACACACACACACACACACACACACACACACACACACACACACACACACACACACACACACACACACACACACACACACACACACACACACACACACACACACACACACACACACACACACACACACACACACACACACACACACACACACACACACACACACACACACACACACACACACACACACACACACACACACACACACACACACACACACACACACACACACACACACACACACACACACACACACACACACACACACACACACACACACACACACACACACACACACACACACACACACACACACACACACACACACACACACACACACACACACACACACACACACACACACACACACACACACACACACACACACACACACACACACACACACACACACACACACACACACACACACACACACACACACACACACACACACACACACACACACACACACACACACACACACACACACACACACACACACACACACACACACACACACACACACACACACACACACACACACACACACACACACACACACACACACACACACACACACACACACACACACACACACACACACACACACACACACACACACACACACACACACACACACACACACACACACACACACACACACACACACACACACACACACACACACACACACACACACACACACACACACACACACACACACACACACACACACACACACACACACACACACACACACACACACACACACACACACACACACACACACACACACACACACACACACACACACACACACACACACACACACACACACACACACACACACACACACACACATATATATATATATATACATATATATATATATATATACATATATATATATATATATATATACAGCTTTATGCATACAGTGATAATTATTAATCGATCAAATCAACCCTACATTGGAACCACCAATTTCGAAAATAAAACGTAGTACATTATTTAGCAACATACGTTCCCAGGATTAAAATTTTAAAAATGTGTGGTGGAAAGCTTTTTGTTTACACAAAACATGTATTCGCTGGTAATAACCGAATCAGTATTTTGTTTAAACAGGAAATCACTGTACAAGGGTTTAATTGGGGTTAGTACTCATGAATAAAGACTTTAATTGTTACATGAAAAGAATATTCTAAGAACTAGGAAAAATGAGCTTTTCTTTAGTAAAGCAAAGACATTTTTCAATTAAGAAAACATTAGCTACTAGGAGACGATGAAATATTACAAGTCAACTAAGCTCATTTATATCGAATAAGTACATAAAGGGAAGAACAATATGACAGATACGTACAACAATGGTGGACAGTACAGTGGCTTACGGCTCTGGAGCCCGGACAATGAAAAAGAACATACAGAAACAAATAAATGCGGTTGGAAAACAGTATTTGGAGATGTTGTAGATACACATTAGAGGATCATATAAGAACGGACAAAAACAAAGAAATAATGAATGTAGAGACGTCACTTGGACACCGTATAACAAAATCAGCTTTCCTGGTGCTGACATATAGGAATAATGACGGATGATAGATTGCCATTAAATACTTGGAAATGGATCCCAAATAGACAAAGAAGCAGTCATGGTATAGTGATATTATAATAGCTACTAATAGAGTAAATATAGAAGTTTCATGGCATAACATGAAACAATGACGTTAGAACTGCGATAGACGACCAAAAACTCTGTAATAAAGGCACTGGATTCACATTTATATATAGGCCTATATATTGTAACAATTTCTTTTATTATAACAATATTATGAATGAATTCTTTAAAATGTATTTTTTCAATAATTTCAATCAAGGTAGGTTAGTAACTTTTCTAATTTATTTTAAGATAAATAAATTTTCTAGAGCTTTCCTTTTTTTATAACAAGTTTAATGTGTCATTTAAAAACACTTTCTTAACAATTGTAAGTTTTATTAATAAATTACAAATGTTTTTCTTTTTTAAAGTTTTACAAATTTACTATAAGTTTCCTCTTTTATTACAAGTCTTATTATTCTAAATTGTATTTCTCTTTTGGGCAGCAACAATTTTTATTTAGTTTAGCCTAAATTGAGTTTAATTTTGGTTTCTTAAGCTCTCTTAATCTCGGGTTATCTGGTAGGTTTTAAATTTTGATTAATGACATTTTATTTGGCACTCTAAAGTACAAGAACAAAAAAACTAAGCTATAAATGTTATAAACTATGTTACAAATTAATTTATTTCTAAGTAAAATTGTTCCTTAATACTCTCTCTAAATGTTTTCTTTTATAGTTTAATTTTATAATAAATTCACTGGTTTCTTTTTTTTATAAATGTCTGATTGCAAAATTTCAAAATGTAGTAATGGATCTAGCCTAGATACTTAAGTGTTTTAGATTGCAGATTCCACTTTTCAGCCTTTATCAAATATTTAATAAGATCTTTTTAAATAAATAGTTGTAATTAATTTTCTTGAAAGTATTTCGTAGTGTTAATTGAATTCGAGACTGACACTCCTGCTCTAAGTTTAAATTCTTAAAACTTTATTGGCCAATTCTGAAACACGTCTGTCTTGCTTGAGTAGGTGTGTAGAACTGAAGCCACGCTAGCCAAGCATTTCAAAATGGCTAAAACAAACTATTTCCTTTTTTTTAATTGTTGTTACCGGCTTTACGGATGCTGTATTCACTGCCTTTTGTACATTTCATGTTCTTAATAACTAGATTTTAATTTCTCTGCAGGTAACTGCATTTAAATATTACATCTCCCGACGAAGTTTAAATTATCAGCTGTTCTGTTCACAATGCGCGCGTATCTTACTTAATACGCTAGTCTACAAGTCTTGGTCAACTTTTGTGCAATCTTAAAATGGTTTCACTTTTACTTAACACTTAAAGGCTTTTACTATTATTTACATTGTTTTAGTGTTCTTTTTAAACTGTTACACATTAAATTGATTTTATTATATTGTTTGTTTTACAGTGGTTATTGTTCTAAACTTGTAATTAAATATTTCGATTTTGCTAATTTAGGTTATGTTTACATTTTTCTCTTTTTTCATAATTGGTTATTTTATGGTTTGAATTTACTTACATATTTATATTATATTATGCATAGTGCCTTTCTAACTTGCTATTCCAAAATGTTACAATATATATATATATATATATATATATATATATATATATATATATATATATATGTATATGAAACGAAAGAGAGAGGACTTATGTTTATATTTGTAACATTATTTGTGCTTTGTTTTTGACATATTATAGACAGGTTATAAAATAGGGGGAAAAGAAGAATTATTATTTAATACAGTTTTTATTTTAGACGAGTGTAAAAATTTGTATGATAAAATGATTTTATCCGATTTTTGTTTTAGTGTATTTAAACAAAATATTTTAATCTTGACAAAATTTTGTTTTTAATTTGTTTACCTTATTTCTTAAAGCATTGTTATTTCTTATGCTTATCCTTATTTCACATATTATTTTTTGTTTCAGATATCTATTTTTTTAATATTGATTCCTGAAGTTCCAACAATGGTTTTATTTCCCTGTAGTTAGTTTTAGATATGTACAACACATATTTTAATGACAGTATTTAGATAATAATTACATTTGATGTTTACAAATACAAATTTTCCTTTAACGTTAATAAGTTAAATAATTTAAAACTTATTAGAATGGAAGGCAGAACGGGAGATAGAGTAGAGAGGAAGAGCAATGGAAGATAGAAGAAAGAGATGGAGGAAGAGAGGAAGGGGAAAAAAGTTACGCTGAAGGTAAAAAATAAAGATAATGAGAGGGGAAATGAAGATATTTTACAAAGTGAAATAAATCAAATGTTTTGAAATATGGTTTGAATAAAAGTTATAGAGGAAGGTAATAAAACAATACTCTTTGCTCTTATGTTATAGTACAACTAGGTAACTTTATTGATTTGAAATTATAACAAGAATCCAAATGTATTTCTTGAAGGCACTAAATTATGACAAATTTTATCACTTTCAGAAATTCCAGGCCCGACCCACCGCGTATACGCTCCCGGGCCTCCTGTCGACGAAGAGGATATCTACGAGTATCCTGGCTCAGCAGAGGACATCGGCCAAGAAGAGATTTCCAACTCAATCCACGGAGTCTCGGGACTCGGCCAAACACCGACGTTGGGCGCGCCTTCAAAAGGAACCCTGCACACGGTCAACGCCGACCCCCCATCGAGGAGCGGGTCCTCCAGACCTTCGCTGTTTTACGCTCCACTTTGGAGAGGGTCCTGCAGACCGTCTTTGTTTTACCTGGTGGCGTTCTGGATGCTCTGATACTTGACGCGTTGGCGTTGCGGTGGAACAAGTTTCGGACAATGCACTTGCAGGGAATTAACGATACTAACCTCAAGAGACTGAAGAATCAATGTTACCCGCTATTATGTCTACATGTGAATCGGTCTGTCTTAGGCATCGTTTATTGTAAATACATAAAAAATATATATTATTGAAGTATAACTTAATGTAGACTAAGAGTCAAGGTTTTCGAATTTATTACAGAAATAGAAATATGTATATTTGTTTATCGTATATTTCGTTATGGGTAGATTTTCTAAAGTCGTATTTATGTACTTAAACAGTTATAATTATTGTTTTCATTGCACGATGAAAAAAATGGTAATCAAAAAATGTAATGGTAAAGAATGACTGACAGACGTTAAATAGCTTAACCTCAAACATTTGTATTGAAATTATGTTTAGGTCTCAATAATTGTACGATCTTTTAACTTAGTTTTATTCATAACTAATACTATTTGGATGGTATACTAATTACAATACATCAAGTAATTTTATCGCGTAAAGAATTTCGACTATCTGTGACGAGTTTATGTGATTTCATTTAATTATGAGTATCATTAGTACGAGTGTGACATCACGTCTTGGTGGATCGGTCTATGTTCAGTACATTAGACGATTTAGTTCTCCTTTCCATTTCACTCATAACCTCAATCGTTTTCAACAATGTAAAGTCATAAATATTTCTTATTTATGGGTTATAGTTTGACAAACAGTCGAAATTTATAAGCGAAACTTCCAAGCAACATAGGCCTACTTTATTCGTAAGAGTTAAATTTATATTCCCAAACCACAATGTTTAGATTATTGTAAATGATTTATGTTGTTATACCTGTAATGCTTTGTTGTGCTGCAATGCCTTTGCTCTTCCGTCCTTTACTGACGGAAAACAAAAATAAAAAATAAAATAATTACGTTATTCTCCAAGCTACAAAGTATTTCACATGAGATAACTCTCTGAACAGGTCGCAAGTTAAAAGTTGTTTGTGTAGTTTGGTTTTTTAACCGGAGGATGAAAGAGCGAACCCCACGGGTTTGCATAACATATATTTTTACAAAATTTTATTTCTGATTGAGATAATATATTTATTTCATTTCTTCATGATATCAAGGAATATAAAATGCGAGGATTATTATTATCGACGTGATCATCGATATAATTCGAACTCCAAGAACTATCAAAAGGCTAACGAGACTCACAATCGCTCCAGAGCGTTAAACGACCCGCGCACCTCCGCTCCCACCCGACTATCTGCCTCCAATAACCATCTACTAGGAATTGGTCTATAATGCTAACATTTTTAAACTGTTACATTTAGGTAATTTTTCTTGACATTTCTGTATTCTTCATGCAATTCTTCGAACCGACACTAAATAGTTAATTCGATACTTATTGTAATTTAATCAATATAGGAAAACGATATTTAATGACTGTAATCTGTTTTTACATCTTTTCGAAGGATATAACTATATCGTGTTTACCCCTATATTTCCTAGGAATGAAAAGTATAATAAAAAAATGTCATTAAAATTACTGAAATGTTACACTTTAAAATGATTTTAGTTTCTGTAGTCCAACAGTAGTTGTCACATAGGTATAATGTAGGGCGTCTGGGCGGGTCAGCGCGAGTGAACGTGTGAAGGTCACCTAATCCTATCGGCGCTTCTAAGTAGACACGTTTTTTTTGAATTTTGTTTTCTTGAATGGATTGAATTTGATACAGTATACATTACCTTTCAGTAACAGTTGATACAGTAACTTTCATACGTTACATATGTGCATAATTCCTATAAAGATTTTTCGTTTTATAAATATTTCACAAACAAATCTATGAAAATTGTAAGATATATTCATAACAAAAATTTGTCACAGACGTCGCTGTTAATACTAAAACATTCGACAAAAATATAATTGATTACTAACTGCGTAGACTTTAACTAATACTGTATTTGTAATAAAAATCGTTATCATTACTTTAAACAAGTTATCATTGTATACAAGAGTATAATTTGAATATAGTGTATTTTAACCAATCACGTAGCTTGAGATGTTTTAATTCAAACGTGTGCCTATAATGATATATACATCTTTTCATAATATAAAGATTGTAATTTTTGAAATATAGCATTTAACTAGCTTCCTAATTGAGTATTGTGTAATCTTACGGCCCCCTTTATATGTTACTGTACAGATTATCCCGCATCAGTGAACGTATAGCAAGATTATGGCTTAGGTTGTGCATTGACAATAACTAAAGCTTTTCTGTAATCCCAAATACCTTCTAGTTAAACATTGCAAAATGTATTTACCTTGTATATAGTTGTATTGTTGGTGGTACGTTTTTTATGTAGAAGGAATTATTTTTTCGATTTTGTAAATAAAAATGTTATCAAATAACAGGGAAACATGTGAAAACTTATACTTTTTGTTAAGTTATTAAAAAAGGGTATATTTAAGGAATGTTGAAAATAAATAAGTGATTGGGAAACTGTTGGAAAATACTATAATAAGATTTATAAATTCCGTTTGTTTGAGAAAATATTTTAAAGTTGTAGAAAAATGTATTTTAAATGTTTAATGAATGGATTTCACATTAAATGTCAAGAATTGAATCCAATGCTACCGTAAACAAATCTCAATTGTTTGACTTGGTAGTTTACTATTTGGCCACAGGTTGCGTCGCAGTCAGTAAGCGATTTTAAATAATTATAGACCAGTTTCGGAAGACGGACAGTTTTTTTTACAGTCGAGCTACAGAAGTCTTACAGTCTTACCAACCACTCAGTTTAATTGGGTAATAATTATGTTAGATTTTGTATACACGTTGAAAACAATCTTATTCTTGTCTTATATGGCACATAGGTCTTGTGTTAATAAACTGTCTTTCATGTAAAGTTGCTTGTTGTAATCATCTTTAATTCACTGGTTAAACTATAATCAAATGATACTTAACTAAGTGAATAGGTAAGGGCTTACTTGCTGACGCGATTCGATACAATCGTTCGTTTCTGAGTATGAAGTTTGCTTCGTAAAAGGAACGATTGTTTTAAAACGCGTCAGCAAGTAAGTCCTTACGTATTCACTTAGTTAAGTATCATTTAATTATAGTTTATCTATCGTGTGTTATCGGTATATTTAATTAATATAAATCTTGTAGGAATAAAAATGGATTTCTTGATAGTAAAATTATAATAATTATCAGAAGTAGAATATGGCATCTTTTTACGTAGGATACTGACATAGGGGGTTTTCAGTGCATAACGACCTTCCTTTCATTTCTCTGTTAGCAATTACCCTTATTTTTATACGGAGGCTTAGATTAAGCGCGCCTAAAGAGATTTTTGTTATTTATTATTTCAACAATACCAAAAACATTTTAAACTAAATACATTGAAATATTTTTCGGGCTTTTATTCTCTCATAAACTTCTCAAAATTTGTATGAAAGACAATTCTTATTTCCTATAAAGATGCAATCCTATAATTTTAGCCCTATTGTAACTTTTGTCTGAAGTTTTTACAATCTGCCCGCATTTCCATCCCAAATGGATTTAAAATACATACTGCAACTGAGGCCATATAAGAAAATAAATATTTCTACTATTAATATAAGGCTCTCACGTAAATTATGAACAACATTTAGACGCCTAAGATGTCTCATATAAAAAAACAAAAACGTTTACATGCTTCTTGATTATATATATATATATATATATATATATATATATATATATATATATAGAGAGAGAGAGAGAGAGAGAGAGAGAGAGGGAGCAATGTGATTTTTTGTTTTATATTTGAAGAACATAATGCCTGGAAATACATTTTTCTTTGGTTTAAAATTTGTTCATAATTACATTTTCTAGATTTTAATGAGTTGTAATATCATAGAAATATTTGTAATTGTGTAACTAATATAATAACTGGAAAGTATCGTTGATTGAATGAAGTGATAAAAGAATGTTGTCTGTTATTTTGTAACCAAATTACTGTGTAATATATAATTGCATTACTAAATGTAGGCTGTGCGTTATTACCGTGGTTATTTACACGTTACACAATAAAGTAAATAACAGTGAATGTAGACAGTAAGTATATATAAATATGTAGCTTATGTTTAAAATATATATAAATGTAAATAAGCTGTGAATGCTGGAGGAATGTATGAATGTATATTCAATAAATACAGATGAATTTATTTGTTAATCTGCCTGTTTTGTGTTATTTGTTCAATCTAAGGTAAACGGCTGGACTTGTTGCTGATATTTATGTCTGGTTGTATTTAGAGGAACAAAAGGGCGAGAAGGTCAGGAAATGGAGGGTTTTTATACTTTGGTATTCTGTCACCCAAATTCAAGTTTTTACATCCTTCAATGATCTACATCTGGAGGCTACGGCCTTAGATTATTTATTACTTACATATTTATTTTCAGCTACAGTGCGTGACGTTTAACCGTGTCTCTGACCATGAGATCGCTAGGATGGACTGTGCTGCAGTGCGGGGTCAAAACCCAACACTTCAGAAAACATCAGTGTCGTGTTTAAAGTGTAAACATCTCTAATTAACTAGATGGTAATGCTGTAATAGTTTGATGTAGACATGATCTTTAAATGTGTTGCTCTGGTTCTGCAAAGAAAGAGATACGATTACGAAAGAGACGATATGTGTATTGTATAATGTTTTCAGTTAGGCTAGTAGTCAAATGCTAGAGCAGAACGAGGGACACCGTTACACCTCACGCACTGTACTACTTATATATATTTTCAGTTACTAAACTTCCTTCTTTTTTTCTGATTTTATCCTTTAGAGCGCAGTTCCTTCACAAAACATCTCCAGGCCGACCCTTTTTCCTCCTTTCTCCAGCTTCTTTCAATCAAATCCTCTGGAAAAGGTAATTCCGAGTCCTTCGAAACTGGAAACGTAATTTGCTCTGAAAATACTTCAATGGAAATAACCAAGAAAGATTCTGGGAGGTAAGGGGAAATTAACTTATTTACTGTGCGTAAGAGTTTATATTTTCCATTTCTTTTACATTTTATTTGTTTAATAAACTATAAACTAAACTCCTCTGTCAATATTTTAGGAGCAATATTTCGCTTTGGAGTTTCTGACATGAATTACTTTTACATTTTTTTAAGTACACTTATTTAATGGTATACTGTGTTTTCAAAAACCTTTTTTAATATATATATATATGTATATATATATATATATATATATATATATATAAATTATTATTCTTATTATTAAAATATTTTTCATTCCGGATGATGTTGGTATTGTTTACCAACGAAAAGTTTTGAATATAAATAAATAATATTCTTGTATTTGAAAACCAATGTTGTTTTAATATATTTATGTATATATATATATATATATATATATATATATATATATATATATATATATATATATATATATATATTAAGCGTATCTCAAAAAATAATTGCTTTGTAGATGGGACGATATAGCTAAAGTACATTGTAACAAATTCTCCCAACAGAATAATAGAATAAAAGAAAATATTACCATCACACTGTGTCTGACTAGATGGTCGTAAGTTAATAGTATTATTTCTGTTAATAATCCCTTGTAATATCGGTGTCTAGATATTCTCTCCAGTTTTAACTTTAGAAATGACTTACTGCAAACCGTTAATTGCAGAACTAAATACACCTTATATTTCATTTAAACATAAATAATTAAGATTATCAAATATATGTTTTCTTAATAATGTTTTCTGCGTAATATATCTACATTTTATATTTTTCATTTTTATATGTTATTTGTTAAGTCACATTAGCTATATCAATTTTATTTTGAAAATAAATACTTCAATATGAATAATTGTGAAGTATTTTTTAAGGACCAGATTGAAATTAGGATTTAAAACTTTTGACAACCATAACGTTTTTGAAATATGTTTGACAAAAAATTTAATTTTAAGTAGTATTCGGTACACTTGCAAACTAAATTTTCACAAAATGTTCTGATTTGTTCTGATTTTAGTTTATTGTTCAGTTTGGGAGATTGATATAGTCATAGGTTAGGCCAAAAAAGTATTATTTTTTAAAATTAGTTGCCCAGTATATTCGATTATTTTTCAAAATTAAATTAAAATTCAAATGGACTAATTTATTGAATAAAAATAATTAATTATTCCCCAAGAGGGAGTGATAACGATATTATAACTTAATTTTATGTTTTCATCTCAATTGGGTTTATTTAAATGAAAAGTTATTTAAAAGTGAAGTTGTGTCTACAATTTTATTTATTAAAACAGAAAATAATATCTTGATTCTGTCTTCACGTGAGCTACTAGTTTTCACTAAAACACTTTCAAATATTTTACAAACTAAAATATAAGTAAGAGCTACTATAGGCAATTTTGTAAAATATTTACAAGTGTTTTAGTGAAAATAATTGTTTATAGATTTTATTGGAGAAGTGTTGCCTTAGTTTCAACGTAGAGAGTTTTATAAACTTTTTTTGGTTTTCTTTTAAATTATTTGAAAAAGTACATCGGTGCAAGTTATTGGCAATAAAATGATATGCATTAGGGATGAATGGTGTAATATTTATCACAATCGCTTTTCAAGTTGAGTTGCATTTGAGTTGGTATTAGGTACATAAGTGTACACAATTCCCGCTGTATTTCTTCTATTGTTTACTATTCTATATTATAAGTAAAAATAACTATAGGACAAGTTATATAAACAAAATTAAGTCAATTCCTACTTAGGTTAACAAAAAAATATTTATTTTATTTACTTGTTTTTGAGTTAATTACTAATAATTATATTAAAAAATTATGTATATACTTGTAAAAGAATCACAATATTAAGTCCCAAAATATAAAGCGAAATTAATTTTTAAAATAATTAAATATATTTATTTATCAAATAATATTTGAAAAAATACTGTGTTAACATCAAGTTTCATCCACGATAATTTTAAGGCAATTTATTTGAACTTGATTGGATGAATAAAAAGTATTTTATAAACGAATGAAAGTATGAACAAGATACATATATACAACAATACTACAAGATTATTTAAAGAAACAAATTTTCAAATTACTTACAAAGCTGATAATAAAGTTAAAAATTAATTAAACAATAACAATCATTAAAATAATATGCACGAAAGAAATAGTGTATATATTATAAAATGACAAGATTGTAATAAATTATATGTAATACAAACGAAATAGGAATTAAAAGAAATATACAAAAAACATTTAAACACTTATATTAAACAAAACATATACAAATCAAATTTAGGTACTCATTGTATTAATAATAGACAAGAATTTCCTGAAATAGAAAATACGAAATTAATAAAAGAATTAAACAATAAATGACTAAAGATGAATATATGTGAAACTTTGGAAATTTATAAACATAAAGTTAAAGACAGATTAATTGATGAATAAATTCAAGTGAGATCAAGGCACCAAACTATTTATAAGGTCATTGATGCTATAGAAAAAATTACATGAAGTGCAATACATATAAAGATATGGTTGTTTGTAGTACATATTATTTAATTTACTGTTTTATCGGCGAAAACTTTGAATAATATATGTATTGAAAGTTTTCTTGTTTTTGAAATATTTTTAATTTATTAATTATATATATATATATATATATATATATATATATATATATATAAATATAAAATACGTTTTCTTGTTTAATAATTTAAAACAACACAGAGTATTCAAATACAAGAATATTTATTATTTTAAATCCAAAGCTTTTCGTTGGCAAACAGTACCAACATCATCCTTTGGATGATGTTGGTACTGTTTGCCAACGAAAAGCTTTGGATTTAAAATAATAAATATTCTTGTATTTGAATACTCTGTGTTGTTTTAAAATATATATATATATATATATATATATATATATATATATATATATATATATATATAAAGAGAGAGTGAGAGATACAGAGAGAAATAAATACACACACACACACACACACACATATATATATATATATATATACTAGAGAGAGAGAGAAACATGAAAGGGATAACTTTGTATTATAATCGAGAACTCATGCGATTTATAGATATTAAGTAATACTTTTAAAGTCCCAAACATACGGAATTTATTTTGACAATTTAAAAAATTCTTTCGGCTAAACAACAATATATAGTGGACATATATTCCCTAACCACATTAGTTCCGACCCATTAAGTGTATACAGGCTGTATTCTCTGGCCGATGGCCAGTTGAAACACATTTATTTTCTGAATTCATTTCGAAGCAAAAGTGCAATCATCCGGAACTAAACGTCGGCCTAATCAGTGACCTAAATGTGTTTCTATCGGGTTTGCATCTGGATAAATCATCAAATAGTTTAGGGGAAATATTTTTAGATAACTTAAGAAAATGGACGGCATGAAAGATAGGAAAGATAAAGGAAAAAAATGTTAAACATCCCCTAGACTCCAACACCAATCAATGGGGACTGATAATAACGGATCCAACTATTAAGGGGGGGATGTATTTGAAATCACTTTTAATTTAAAATAGGAAAATCCCGATGCATCGTCATAAATAACGTGCGTAAATTAACGATTGTAAAAAATGTAAAAATCACAGTAATTATAAAATTTGTAATAAACATAAAACAAATAATTCCCGACACTTAAATTCCTAACGAGGTACGAGCCAAAATAGGAAGGGAAACAGCTTTCGTGAGTAACTTATGGTGAATAACAGATACATATGTGAGTGTAGAATTGCAACTATTGTTATAAATATTAGTGACGGGACAATTATTTTGGTCGCTGACAATTGTGCACACGGCAACAATTGACTACATAGTTCATTTAAAAGTTTATTACTTATTTATATAGTTTATTATATGTTGTAATCCTTAGATGAGTTATTTTTTCTTGTTGAATATGTATGGTGAAATAAAATAATTTTCATAAACAAGATATGCGAGTATTACTTCATTTTATTGTTGATAGAAGCTTTTCGCTAATTTACATTATTAGCATTTTCAAAATTTATAAATCACTGTCCAGTTATGTGACTAGTATAAGACTGTGAGTAGATTTAATATATATGTACATCATATATTTTACTTTGCAACACCATTTTCTTGTATCGGTTTATCACTTTGACAATATGTGCCTAAACAAGTATCTTACTTGATATCTTTGCGAGTTAACTTTCAAAGATTGATAGAGTCTTCATTGTCTAGCATCAACTCATTGTAGAGTTGATCCTCAACAATGAAGATACTATCAATCTTTGAAAGTTAACTCGTATAAATACCAAGTAAGATTCTTTTTTTAAAACATATAGCGAAAGTGATATATATATATATATATATATATATATATATATATATATATATATATATATATATATATATATATATATGATATTTATTTTTCGTTCCCATGTCTTTTTGATTTTAGTAAGAGAATTATACTGGGCAATGCAAAAAGTCATTAGGAATATGAAAAAAATATACAAATTTTCACTCACGCCCAAAGAATTGAATATTGAAATTAGCAATTAATCCTTCCTTCTACCGCACACCTAAAATGTTACGAATTCAAGGTTTTGGCTCTAGTTTTTTGATGTAATATCTTGCAAAATGGCTCAATATATAAATAATCTTGTGGATGTTCCTAAAAAACTACAAATTTGAAAAAAATCAACTTAAACACAATTCAACACCCTTTCTGTAGTGTAAGTTTTATCGTTTTTTGGCGAATAAAATAAAATGTGTGAGAATGGACAATCCAATATTTTCTGTTTTGTGCGTGGAATAGACTGAAAGTGTTTTTTCCCTTTTGTGTAATTTTGCGATTTATTATCGCTATAAAAACCTTCGTGTGCGAGTTTCATAATTCCATAAGTTTTGTGAAGGGTGCACCGTGGTGCCGTGGTACTAATAGGGTTTTTTGTTTGAATTTTTGGGGGTCAACAGCAAATTGAAATACATTTAGAGGCAGCTTTGCGGTTACACGTTAAATTAGTAATATTTCCGGTATGGGTGGATTTATATTTTTCAAAATGTTTAACTTTTGCGGCGTTAGAGAGAGATTTCGTAAATTTTCAGGGGTTTCATCAGATTCCCTGATGACTTCTTGTGTCGCCCGGTATAATTTTCTTTAGTACAATCGACCATTAATTTTTTTTTGTTCTGACCAAAAGTCTGTATATCTTAGAAGCATGCTCTGAAATAGGGGACTAAAAAGAGTTCAACTGTTACCGCGATCAGCAGTTCGTCAGAGCTTTTATAATTTCTCACTACACACAGGGCGTTAGAATAATTTCAATACTAGCTACAAATAATGAGTGTTTTGTAAAAATACAATTTTTTTTCTGCACGATTTTCAAACTTGAGTGATATTTTTCATTTATGTATCAAACGGGCGTGAAATATATCGCGTAAAACTTATGGTGAAAAATACATAACTTAGAGAGAGAAATCATTAGGATTAGAAAATATTATTTCCATTTAATATACATTGCATTGGATAGTTTTGTTTTAAACGTATTGTATCACCTAAATACATTATTGAAAGAACTAAACTACTTTACCCTTTAAGTATCGGAATTTATGAATGCATTCATATAAGTTCATAAATTATTACAATAATAATATTGGAAAGAACCCCAATACCACAAAAATAACAAATAAAACAAGTTACTTAAGATTAAACCCTTATGTACATTTCGATGACCATGTCATCATCATCAGAGGGTCTTATTACAAGATCATTCTAGTTTGTAACTTCTTGTGTGCTAGATTGTATTTTGTAATAAGACCCTCTGAAGATGATGACATGGTCATCGAAATGTACATAAGGGTTTAATCTTAAGTAACTTGTTTTATTTGTTATTTTGTCGTATTGGGGTTCTTTCCAATATTTTTATTGTAATAAATTGTACCACTGTGCTCTTGATAATGTGTATTATCATAAATTATTATTTATGATAATATTTAATTTATTTGTAAAATTTGTGATTCATAAAATTTATTTATGATAATTATTATTTCATTGCATTTGCTACGCCTACTAAGAAGTTATTGTTACTACATATAGGCGCGCGTATGAATGCTCATGCACCGTGCTAAAACATGCTCTTAGAACTTGAATCAACAATGGAAAAATGTAGTGTTAGATGTTTTCTCAATGGTTAGTTGCAGGACCATATCTAGGTATTTTTCCGGGGCTCTGAACTAGAATAAGCAGTGGAAAAATGTAGTGTTAGATGTTTTCTCAATGGTTAGTTGCAGGACCACATCTAGGTATTTTTCCGGGGCTCTGAACTAGAATAAGCAGTGGAAAAATGTAGTGTTAGATGTTTTCTCAATGGTTAGTTGCAGGACCATATCTAGGTATTTTTCCGGGGCTCTGAACTAGAATAAGCAGTGGAAAAATGTAGTGTTAGATGTTTTCTCAATGGTTAGTTGCAGGACCTTATCTAGGTATTTTTCCGGGGCTCTGAGCTAGAATAATCTATGGAAAAATGTAGTGTCAGCTGTTTTCTCATTGGGTAGTTGCAGGACCATATCTAGGTATTTTTCCGGGGCTCTGAACTAGAATAAGCAGTGGAAAAATGTAGTGTTAGATGTTTTCTCAATGGTTAGTTGCAGGACCTTATCTAGGTATTTTTCCGGGGCTCTGAGCTAGAATAATCTATGGAAAAATGTAGTGTCAGCTGTTTTCTCAATGGGTAGTTGCAGGACCATATCTAGGTATTTTTCCGGGGCGCTGAACTAGAATAAGCAGTGGAAAAATGTAGTGTTAGATGTTTTCTCAATGGTTAGTTGCAGGACCATATCTAGGTATTTTTCCGGGGCTCTGAACTAGAATAATCTATGGAAAAATGTAGTGTTAGATGTTTTCTCATTGGTTAGTTGCAGGACCATATCTAGGTATTTTTCCGGGGCTCTGAACTAGAATAAGCAGTGGAAAAATGTAGTGTCAGCTGTTTTCCCATTGGTTATTTGCAAGACCATATCTAGGTATTTTTCCGGGGCTCTGAACTAGAATAATCAGTGGAAAAATGTAGTGTCAGCTGTTTTCCCATTGGTTATTTGCAAGACCATATCTAGGTATTTTTCCGGGGCTCTGAACTAGAATAATCAGTGGAAAAATGTAGTGTCAGCTGTTTTCCCATTGGTTAGTTGCAGGACCATATCTAGGTATTTTTCCGGGGCTCTGAACTAGAATAATCAGTGGAAAAATGTAGTGTCAGCTGTTTTCCCATTGGTTATTTGCAAGACCATATCTAGGTATGTTTCCGGGGCTGTGAACCAGAATAATCAATGGAAAAATGTTGTGTTAACTGTTTTCTCAATGGGCATTTGTACGACCATATCTAGTTATTTTTGTCGGTGCTACTCGTGTTCTTTGTGGCCAGTAATTAAGGGGGTTACCCTTAAGAAGAATTTTAGACAAAATACGGCCAAGCATGGTTTAGGACAAACTGCAATGAGGATCTTACTTACATGGCCTTTAAGATTGCTCGCACTTCGTATATTTTTTGTTTGCTAAAGAGTCATTTTAATTTTTAGTTATGCTTGAAAACATTTTGATCTTTCTCCTGACCACTGAGTGCGACCCTCGTCAGATGCAAGGGATGTGACCTTTTTGTTTTGAGCAGTAAATAAACTTGAGGCGTTCATTTTTAATATCTGCATATTTTGATGTTTTATTAATTATTAGAAAAAAACTTTTTCCCCACATATAATAATAATAGAAAAATAAATTGTAGATAGATAGTTAAGCTATATTTAATGAAATTTTCTGTTTAATTTAGTGGAGTAATGAAGTTTTCACCTGAGGTTTATTGAATATCTCGTTTATGGTAAATAAACTAAATCGTATTTTCATTGTATTTATTTTAGAAAACCTCATTCGAATTATACCAAGTTATATATCAATATAAGTAGACCAACGGAAAAGCCGCTTTTATGAAGAAATTTCTTCATTATAATCTGATTAGGCTCGTTCTATGCGGCTTTCTCAAACCAGTAATATAAAAACCTATTAGTTTTATACTTATTTTTTAAATATTATTTTATATTTGGTAGAATGCTACATAAATTAAATAATGCGATTCTTTAGTTTGCTTAATTAGTTATTTTATAGTTAATAATTCCAATTAAATAGAATATATAATTCAAGGTTAAAATAGCGTATTATAGCTTTCAAATAATTTATGTTAGGATATAAATATAGTGGGAACACCGGGAGGGTTTCCCCTTTCATTTGCAAGCAAATGATCAGTTCAATTGGTCCAAAACTATCGTGGAACATAAAAAATTCCTCCTTTTCTAAAGTTGGTTAAAATGGAATAATAAATCGAGGAAATATTTTCGCCCGCTGTTCGACTATTTTGTATAAAACAGTGGAGCAAAGCACATCACGTACACGCACATTAAAGTCACCAAACTTCTGGCTTACACACAGCATTACGGGTAACTTATTACTATAATTAAGATATGACTAAATGTCGGACGCTTGCTTGAGTCTAAGTTTTGCCATTAATTATTCCCAGCGCAATTACTTTCGGCCCTTCGGAACATTTTAATTACCACTAATGACTACAGATAAGGGTTATCTAAAAGGTCTTTTACATAAGGGGCCTTAAACTAGAATATGTACTTCAAAGCAGAAAATGGATTCCAATGTGGCTGTATAACTTGCATAAAATATGATTTTCAAGTAAAAATAATCCATGTTTTATGGAAGCAGAAACTACAATACCGGGGTTAGAAGGGTTCTCTACCACAGTTGTCTTGTATGAAATGAGGCCATTCATACACTTCAAATGGCATCTATTATTAAATATACCTGAATTGGCCTTACGCTTTGTTTCTTTTTATGTAATGTTTTGGTTGCCTTTATAAAAACACTCTGATACCGGAAACTCGTTCCATTAACCTGTACTTGTAGTTGTAGAATGGTTATTAAATGTTTAATCCCCCCGTGTGCATAATGTCTATGGAGGAATGAATTAGAAAGAAACAGTCAGACAAATATACTATATATTTTCAGTAAGCCACTATAACTAACCCATGATAACATCTCCTTAATGTTTCACTGTCCACAGGAGATTAATTTGCACTGAACAGTTTCATTGGATTGGAACGGGAAATAGGCAACCATATTAAGTTAAAACATGATAAAGTTAGGTTATGCTAAGTTAGGGTAGGCTGTGGCTATGCAATGAAGCAAGTAAATCTTTTAAAAACGTTTCTAAATGTAACCTTTTTAGAATAATATATTCTTTCGTGCATATTATTTTGATCTTTGTTATTGTTTATTAAAATATTTGGACAACTTTTACATTCACTGGTAACGAAATAAATAAAATTACAAGATTATTTAAAGAAACAAATTTACAAATTACTTACAAAACTGATAATAAAATTAAAAATTTAATAAACAATAACAAAAATAAAAATACTATGCACGAAAGAAATGGAGTGTACAATATAAAATGTCAAACTTGTAAAAAAGTATGTGTAGGGCAAACAAAAAAGAAATTAAAAGAAAGATACAAAGAACATTTAAACGTTTATATCAAACCAAACATATACAAATCAAATTTAGCTACGCATTGTATTAATAATGGACCCGAGTTTCCGGAAATAGAAAATATGAAATTAATAAAAGAATTAAATAAAGGATTAAAAATGAATATATTTGAAACTTTGGAAATTTATAAGCATAAAGTTAAAGACAAATTAATTGAACAAATTCAAGTGAGATCAAGGCACCAAACTGTTTATAAGGTCGTTGATGTTATAGAACAAAATTACATAAAGTGCAATACTTATAAACATATGGTCGTTTGTAGCACATATGATTTAATTTTGTAAAAATATTTGATTAGATAATTATTTTCCTGAAGATGGTGGTACTATTTTATCGGCGAAAAGCTTTGAATAAATATATTCATTAAAAGTATTCTTGTTTTTGAAATATTTTTAATTTATTACCTATATATACAAGAAAACATATCACCATATTTAATATATTAAATTGCCTTACTAGGATACTGGTGCTGTGAATATATGCTCTACAGAGGTTAGTTCTATTAGTTATCCATCTTTAACAAAAGATTTAAATTTATATCAGAAAAGTAAAATTTAATTAATGAAAACTAATTGTAATATAGTTTTTAACAAACAATGTGTTATTAATAATATTGTTCCTAAATATGCACGAATTAATATTAAAAATAAAAGTAACGTAGCACAAAAAACATGTAAACAAGAAGAAATTCTGTGGGTTGGAAATGAAATCAAATTTTTATATAAGAAGCAAAATGAAATAACTTTTGAAATTTATAAATTACATTTAAAACTAGCATTTTTTATGGATAAAACAAAATGGGAAGAAAAATTTAATAAAACTAATATCTTTTTGTTTAAATATAGACAAAGAAAAATGAACACTCTAACAAAAAAACTAGATATATTAAAAATGAACAAAGATAAAAATAATGAAGTAAACATACAACATCATAAGTTTAACTCCAGTTTTGTTGATTTAACAAATACAAAATTCAAGCAAAATGAAATAAAAATTTTAGAAAACAAAAATAAAATCAACCTTAAAAAAGATATGAAAAGAAATATTGATACAATAATAATAGATACTGAATTGGCGATCAATAAATTAAAAGTAAAAGAACAAGAAGATATGCGAATAAAAACATCACATGAAATAATAAAGTTAGCAAAACATAACAAAGCTAATCATACACACATAAAACAATACTCGAAAATTCAGCAAATTAAACAAAAATGACAAACTAATGATTTTATTATGACAAAGGCTGATAAAGTTAATGCTGTAGTTATCATTGATAAACAAGAACATATAAATAAAACTGAGAATTATATATCTAAAAACCAATATACAGAAATAAATAAAGATCCCACAGACAAATATCAAAATGAAATAAAAAATATAATAAAAACTTCATCTAAATTATTTAATAAAAAATATACTAATAATTACACAAATGAGAATCCTATAATTCCAAGAATAAATGGAGTAATTAAATTGCACAAAGAACATAAACCAATTAAGCTATTAGTTAATTTTACAAATGCTTCTTTTTATAAAATTTCAAAATATTTGGCTTTATTACTTAAAGATAAGGTAAAATTAAATAATACTCATAATATAAAAAACTCGATTAAGCCTATTGAAAAATTAAAAGATATTAAAAGTGATAATAATACAAAATTAATATCGTTTGATGTTACTAACATGTATAATAACATACCTATAATGAAAACACTTGAAATAATAAAAAATAATATAGATACATTTGGAAAAGATAACACATTAACACAAGAAATAATAAATACATAAAAAATCAATTAAATCAAAATTATTGTTTATATAATAATAAAATTTATAAACGAAAGGATGGATTAACGAAGGGCTCTCCAATGTCCCGCAGCAATATTTTTACAAAATATAGACATTGAAATAGATAAGATTATTAAAACATATGATAAAAATGGACACTGGTTTAGATATGTAGATGATGGATTATACATATCAAATAATAATGGTTTAAATATTGGCAAAATATTAAAATGTATAAATAATATACACGAAAATATAAATAATATAATAATAATAATAATAATAATATACACGAAAAGCTTTGAATAAATATATTCATTAAAAGTTTTCTTGTTTTTGAAATATTTTTAATTTATTAATTATATTACATGAAAACATATCACCATATTTAATATATATATATATATATATATATATATATATATATATATATATATATATATATATACATACATATATATATATATATATATATATATATATATATATATATATATATACATACATATATATATATATATATATATATATATATATATATATATATTTGATAATGTTATAAATATAACTACTATAACTAACTACTAACTACTTAGTTTGCTAAGAATTAACTCATTTTCTATATCTTTGTGTTTCTATACAAATCTCATTTTTTGGGTTCTGTTTTCTCTCACTATTACACAATTTACCTTTTAACAACTAATAATTTTGTGCTAAAATTATGTAATTTTTGTTTCATCAACCTTATGTAATTAATTTGGTTTGCGTAGCTCTGATTACCAAGCAAAACGTAAATAAGGTTAAAGCAAAACTATGTAGCTAGGTGTTTAATTCCTAATAATACTATCTGCTCTTTCCATTTTAAAGCTTTACCAATTACCTTGCCATTAAAAAAAACTGTAATTTTCATTTTTTTCAGGCTCAAAAGCAAAATTTGAATAAACGAGTTTTTCCTTCCATCTAGAGCTTTGGTTATCAATCCTGAAAAGTTCACACTCCCATCCCAATTACATCCCAAAACTTACAACCTGAGTATGAATCTGAAGCTTGTTAGGTCAGTTATTTTATTTACTTTTCAATATAAATGTTTATGTTGGCTAATACATAAATATATCCCCCCCCCCCGACCAACTAATAATGTTTCTAATCCTACAGTGATAGGCTTGCATAAATATTATGTATCGTTAAAAAATGTATAACGTAAATAATAATATAATGGTATATACCACACTGATATATATATATATATATATATATATACATATATATATATATATATATATATATTATGTATCTTAAAATAATGTATAACCTTAATAACAATATAATGTTATATATCATAGTGGTATATAACCTACACACACTCACACACACACACACACACACACACACACACACACACACATATATATATATATATATATATATATATATATATATATATATATATGAAGTTATTATTATTACTAGTAAATAATTTTTTCACCACTGAGTCAATAATTTTATCTTGTGTGATGAGGCACCTTTCGGTCACTTAACCATTGTCGAATCACTGCTAAATATTTCTCTATTTTTCTGGATGTTCGGTCCGTGATGTTGGTATTTGATGACTCACACACCTTTCCTATTGATTCGCGTGTATAATGTTTTTGAATAGTACGTCGTCTGCATATGTTGTTTGTCAAGTTCATTAATTTGTTGTGTATGTTTTTTATAAATGTGGTATTTTTCTAATTAGATTAGTTCTATTGAGTTATTATTTTGTTTCAAGCATGGTTAGGTAATTTTCGTAATTTGTTATTTCATGTTTATGTGATATTAGGTGTGCTGCAACATTTGATACTTTTGTACTTTTATTTTTGAATGCTCTGTAATGTTCTTCAAAATTTATTTTAAATGATCTGGTTGTTTCCCTATGTACACTGTGTATCCACACCAGAAAAATAGAGAAAATTTAAGCAGTGATTCGACAATGGTCAAGTGGCCTAAAGGTGCCCCATCTCACAAGGTAAAATTATTGCACTTAGTGGTTGAAAACATTATTTGCAAGTAATAATAATAGCTTCATAAAGTCAGTGCAACGGAAAAACAATGGACAACATGAAATATCACTATATATATAGACTCGCTCTTCTACTGTTGTTGGGTTCACCTCGTCAATGCTGGATGAGATTCTAGGGAAACGTCGGAACTGCGAATTTATGGGCTGCAGAATGAACGGATGTGCTCCAGATAGTAACTATTTATCATATATATATATATATATATATATATATATATATATATATATATATCACAGATTTCACATTTAAATGCAGAAAATAACTTTGAGGTAGATTATGACTCATACCTATGATTCGGGTATTATCCTTGAGCACAGAGACCATAACTCAATAACAAGGCTCTATCAATACTGAAGGGTCTACGAAAAAAACAATAACATTATTCAGTGCGCACATGTCACTCCAGGTTATCTACAACAACACCTATTTGAAGTCCTACACCTTTCGTCTTTAGGCAATTTTATTGCACCTATTCACGCCTCCCCTGAAGACTCAGCCCGCCCAGTTTGAGAAACCCTAATCTAGAGAATAGCTAGAGAAGAAAAGGTTGAATTTTCATAAGTTATATTATAAAATGTCTATTATTATTATTTATAGTAATGGCCTTGCATTTTACTGAAGTAACAAACATTATTTATGTGGCAGGTTCCAATTATTATAAATTATCAAATGATAGTTGGCATTAAGACCAATAATTCACATCCTTTAATACCAGGTAGATAACAAAAAGTAGCTGCTGAGAAAATATGGTATTCTTGAGGAGGACTTACAGCAAGAAAAACGTGGAGGAATAGTACAAAGAGAAAATATCTTAAAAAGGAACAATTCTGCTTATGTATTTGCAAGACAAAATTTAAACCGGATGGCGCCACGGATATTGTCGCAACGTGTAACAGTGGCTGCAAGAATTACTGCAACAAAATGAATAACTTTTATGTCCATAGACACGAACTGAATGGTAAGAAGCCTGCGAGATATTTGCTTAATGCTAGTCAAGTCGTGCATCGGGCAATAATTTACCGGAAATGTGTTGCGTATTTGTCTACGGATTTATTCCGGCTAAATGTTAGCTTTCATTTTATTTTATTTCTAAAAAACAATGAATGATTTTAAGTTTTATCGTTTACTATTTACTGTTTAGTATTAACAAAGTTTAAAATTTAAGAGAAATAGAAGCTGCACGTATGTGGGGGCATTGGCTATCTGAAGCTAAGGAACCAATTAGAAGAACATTAGCATAAATATAAATAATAAAAATTTATAAACCCGTGCCTCAAAATAGACACAATCTTTATGTACGTTTCTCTAACACACTTGGCATCATCAGAAGGTTACAAATGAACTTCTGTCCATTATGTAACTTTCTGATGACGTCAACTGTGTTTGCGTAATGTACATAAAGATTTTGTAACTATTCTGAAACATATGTTTAATAACTGTTTAATAAATATCATAAGCAAGCTACAGAAAATGCTTTAGACTCAATATCACCACTGGTTGCCTAGGAGAAGGAAACATATTTTATAGCAAGTTAGATTTTCCAAGTATTACTTCATTTCCTGAATATTATTATTATTATTATTTTGAAGATCAAAGTGTCGAGTTACATCATGAAATAAACGGTGTGAAATATATTTGTAAATTGCATGGTAAACAACCAATAGGAGGAAAATGATGGGCATATATTTGTACAAGACTTTAGATGCGTTTACCCGACTGTTTACTTTAGTAAACTAAATGCACTTGTTGCAAAACTGCGTTCGTCACTGCTTACAAATGGTAAATGTTTGTGTCTTCAAGAGAAATAATTTACTTTGTTAGGATGAAAACAACAATACATTATATACACCTGGCAAATAAACAAAGCAAAGAAAGTGTTGCCAAGTGTTTAAACACATAACCCAGTTATTTCAGTTAATAAATTCTATGAACTATTAATTTGGTGATGAATTGATCGACTGACGTAACTGGCTGTAAATTAAATAAATCTGAAAACCTGAAATTCAATTTAAAATTTCCATGCCCACAGTAAACACACGTTTATTTCACTTGTAAGACTGTTTTTCCTACGTTGTGAAACCAGTACCTTGGTAGCCTGCTAATACAATTGCACGCTAAGAGACTGTATTCTGTAAGTATTAGAAAATTTAGAAGGCAGTATTTTCTAGTGCAAATTTTAAACAATTTTCACTATGATGGGTACGTTGGGATAAATTATCATTACGTGGAGAAGCTCGTCTAACAAAAAGTAGTTTGTGTGTGTGTGTGTAATGTCACCTTGAGAAAACGCACTCATCATCTTTGTCAAGTTTTAATATTTTTAAAGCCTACCTAATTATTACATTCTGCACCCAGCACTTTTTTCTGTAACCGTCTTTTAATTACACCATCTATTTAAATTTCCCGGCAATCAATAAACCAAAACCTAACTAGGAGTGTAAGTAAATGGGTCACTCACTGTACCGATGTTATAAATTCAGAGGGTTACCTAGTGTAGGTGAATTTCAAGTTAGTTTTTAAGAAACACCTCTATCAATTTCCTTTTTCAATCCTTACCATTGGTTCCTAGATACATTGATTTATTTATATAACAATCTACTCTAAACCCTTCTCTACTATTGCGTACTTCCATTAAAACATTTTTTAAAATTAAATTCTTTCTGTTAGTCCACACTCTCCTATGATATTAGTCTTGTACAAATTTTCAATCTTTAATAAATTACTTTTTATTCATCCACTCAAGTTCATCTCAGTTAATTAAACTTAATAATGAATTATTTTTTTGTTTTATATGGGAGAGAAACTTTTCACAAAAGAGACAAGGATTACGATATGGTTATTTCGTTCCATTTAACTTAAAATAAGTAACATATGATTTCTAAAAACAGCTGATTTTATGTTATAGGTAATGTGGTGGAACAAATGTTGTTTTAACGCATAGGTTATGTTACTTTATTTGTAATATTTCTAATTAATTTTTTAAAAGGTAATTCTTAAAACGTATCTTCGTTGGCCTAAGAAGAATTAACTTTGAATGTTCTTGTTTATATTACTTGTTAGTTGAATTTTCCCCTGTAAATATTCTAGTAATTAATAACTTTTATTATGTTTTTTGTAAGTATGGGTTTTTGTTGAGTTTCATTTGGGTAGGGAGAATCCAAATAGGGATTATTATTTGGTCTCCAATTCATAGAATGTGGTTCACTCTATGCTTGATAAGGGAAATCATGTCACTTATTGTTAAGGTGATCATCTGTCCCGCTTTTGGCGGGACAGTCCCGCTTTTTAGGTTAGTGTCCCGCTGTCCCCAAATTTATTCGGGGGACGCTTTTATGTCCCGCTTTGGCAGGATAAAGATAAACCAATAAAAGTCCCGCTTTAAATATTATTTAATATTATATCCCAAAATAAAATGTTCTTTACTATCTCTTTCACAATATATAAGCAACAAGGACATTGCATACACTTAAACGTAGTGTTTATTTCCTTCCTTGTAAGTTATACCTCCATCGGGGAATTTTGTAGTGTTTCAGTTGATTTTACTGTGTAACTTACAATATGTTCAATTGTTAAATGTGTATTCTTGTTTGTTTCATTAATTTAACTGATGGTCCGATTAGTGTAATTGTTCTACTTTTACTACTTGAACTGTAGAGTTTTCCTTTTCTTATTTCTGTAAATTTAGGTGCTAAAATAGATAAAATAATGAGTTAGGACGTTTAGATGTGTAAATTTAGAAAATATCTTTCACACGGTACCGGGGGGGGGGGGGGCAGGACCCCCTGACTCTCCTAATGTATGTCCCGCACATTACAAATATGGTCATCTTAAAGCCACAGGCATGTTCTTCTGTCAAGTAGTTTGTGCCTACACTGAAAGTTTTTGCCCTCTAGCCTCTTGTTAGTTCTGACTGAGGGTATAGATTCTACCTGTTAGTTGGTCAATACCAATTGCTAATGGTATGTATAGGGCTTATAAGTTCATATCCTAATGGAGTTAGATTAGCATATGTGATTTAAATATTATAGTCATAATTAAAGTTTACATCTATGCTAAAGAGCACATTTTCATACAAATAAATTATTCCTTTTTTAAAAAAAAAAAATAAGACTTTTGTTAAACATTGAAATATTATTTTTCAGTAAATAACAAAGACTTTTACTAAAACATTCATCAACAGGTGAACTACGGAATCAACTCTGTCAAAATAAAACAATAAAGGGTGGCAAAAGAGATTGATGATCCTAGCGAAATGACACTGTTTCTGTCTCCAAACGTCGCGTTTACGATGCCATTGACGCATGACTCGGATTTACCTTTACAATAAATGCATTCTACTTGGACATTTTAGTTTGAATACAAGAATTACACAAGGATTTAAATACATTAGAATTATTTGAATGTAATTTCCTTATGCAAAATACAAATTACTCTTGTGAAATTCATTATTTGCAGTGAAATTTTTTCAGGAAGTTGTCTTTATAGGATTTTTACGAAATACCTGTTTCATGAGAAATACGTATTTATCAACAAAACAACATCCTCGTCTCTTGTTGAATACCTAGACAGCAAGAAACATGCTGTGGTGTTACGCATGGCATTCATTTATTCTTTATCACTTTATGTCATAAACACAGCATGCTCCAAAATAAACAGAATTGACAATGAATCAGCTGTAGTTGCCTTCTCGATGAGCAGTGCCAACTTTTGATTGTTGCCGCGTATTCGGGTTGACGAATCTCGTTTGAGGTTAGTTTTTGCTGACATGATACATACTACTGCAGAGAAAACTGTGTAAATAAAACAAGTTAAAATAAAAGCTTTCAAGTGTTTTTAGTACTGTTTATTTTGACGCTGCGGTATTAGTCTATGGGTAAAATTAGTTTCAACAGTTTTTCTGTATATCTTTAACCCTGACAGAAAATAGGGTTACATTAGTTAGTGTGTGCAAATCTCCTTAACTCTATTTATGCTATATTCTACATCAACATTCATCTGTCAAAGTTTATCCTAACAGAACTCATCTCTCTAAGACAGATCTTGAAATTATGATTCTTAATCGTTGATAAATATCTGATTTAAAAACTTTTTCTATATACATTTCTGAATAATTATGTTAGTAGTGTTAATAGTATCGTAAAATATCTATAGTCGTGTCTGAAGAAAATATGCGCAGGTCTAAAATGCTTAGATACATTTCTTGATTTACTTAAACTTACTAAATACGTCTTATTAAGACTTATTTAGGCCTACTAAGTCCTGTATACCAATAATACTTTTACATAGTCGCAAAAATAAGTAAAAATTTATTTCTAAACAATATAAATGTTTTTTTGAAAATGCCTAATAATTGTAAAACACTAAATTTGTTGAAATTAATTTTAATTTTATTGCCCCTGAACGAAACAATGATCAAAAATCAACATTTCTACATTTTCCAAGCAGAAAGAATAATTAAATTGCCTATCAGTAATAGCGTGGAATGACGTCGTTTTTAATTACAGCTGGAATACTGAAATGTAAACTTCACGCCAAGAACGTAAGCCAAAGTGGTAGAAAGGAATTGTTTATTGTTCTAAATGGAAAATTAAGTTTTCTTGTGCATTTATCGGATGGCCTTATATAATAGATAATAGTGTACTGTAGATATATTGTGCTTGATCAGAATTCTGTCATTATAGTTATAAGGATATCTAAGATTAAAGATATTAACGCTTCATTGGTCAGGCATGTAGTCGCGAATTTATAACACGCGATAACATTCTATTCATTTAAAAAATGAGGTTGTGGCAGTCGGGGAAAGTTCTGACAGAAGTGACAATCTTTATAGACACGTCTACAGATATTTTGAATTGAGAAAAATGTTTAATTTTACGTAATTAGAAATTGCCTGAACATTTATTACCAGACTTGTCTAAGTATGTTTCTGTTAAAACATTGGGTTAAAAATACATAACTTATTATTATTATTATATTGAATAATTTCCAGATGTATCAAAGATTAAATAAATTAATATATTTCATAACTGATTAAAACTACTTATTATGACTATTTTTCATTAATATTGTTCAATAAATATTGTAACATAACCTAAGTGTTAAAGCAGTGGTTTTACATCATAAAGTATAACATAATATAGGCTGATATATGAAATCATATGTTATCATTTAACTCACTTTGAGGTGATTCATAGCGTAACCTGACGTGAAATTGTATAATGTTCATTTAATCTGTTTTTGTAGGTGTTGCTATAAAAGTTTCAACTTCAAAAGATTAAACGAAAAATTTTTTTAGTCAATTCTTGCTGTAAATTTAGCAGCAAAATGTAAAGTAAATATCTTTGCTTTCTTTATGGTTTTGTTTCTATTTACCGAAGTTGATGGTGGTCTATAATTTCTCATTCTATCCACCTCGTGTAATAGGTTCACTTTTAATTTCATATTCATCTTTAAGTAGTTTTAGCTCTGGGACAGTTAGTTCCGTTCTAAAGGAGCTGGATTTTCAAACAAGTAGATCAACAGTTCGATTCCGACCGGGAAACTAAATTTTAAAATTTTAATTATATAATTACTATTTGAAAAGCATCAGTTGTCATTCACTATAGGTTTTTAAAAACAATATTTGAACTTGATTGACTGAATAAAAACGTAGGTTATTTAATGAAGATTGAAAATTTGTACTATATATATATATATATCAGGAGAGTACTAGCTAATAGAAGGAATTTAAAAAGCGAAGGATGCAACAGTAAAACGTTAAATAAATTATATAATTTTCAAGTTGAATGATAAATAAATATTTAAAATTATATACCTAAACAAATTTAAAAAAATACCTGTGTTATAGGTAAAAGCAAAAGTAATTAAAGAATTTCGATAATTATAAATAAAGTATATGCATAGTACATACATTAGAAAACTGACCAGGAAAATATAAAACAAAATTGTGTAGGTCCAAAAACTTAGATTTATAAGGTGGTAGTGTGTTAACCCTTTTGATCCCGGCAAGCTGGTCTGAGCAACCGGGCGGGTCCACAGGTGGCGGATAGTGGGACGGCCTACAGAAATGTAGGTTACCTGTGAATAAGGATTCCGGAAGGTTTCTGAATATGCAGGCCTGGACCAAGGCTATGGTTCAAAGGTGAGGAATTATCCCTCCTCGTCAGTCAACCGGTTGGGCGTGGTAGAAATAACCGAGTGCTCTGACCGGGGAGACTGGGGTAGTTGGGAATTAAGTCCTCACAATGCTACTCTCACCTCCCGGGTGAACCAAGGGCAATGCGACAGTGAAGTATGGGCGGGAAACTAGCCAAACGACACAGTTGTAAAAAAGAGAGTAAAGCAGGCTGTTCGTCTGAGCAGTTAATAATGTCCTGAACTTGGGTGTGCTTCAAGGTCAGTGACTGAATACCCAATCCAAGGTGGAAGGCATCGTGCCGAAGGATGAATGGCTGCAGGGTATAAAATGCAGTCCCAAACGATCCCTTTGAGGAACCAGACAAAACCTCATTGTATGTTGTCTTGCCAGGGCAGTGGGGGCTCTGCTCTGGTCGACCGTTATTTCCCCCATACTCGTGGGACTTTAATGGACCAAGTAAGTAAAAGAATTTATTTCGAGACTGCACAGACAGTGGGAGCCAATGAGACGGCAAACCGTGAGTCTGTAGCAGATGTGTCAACGGCAACCATCACTGGGGGTGCGGGGGCGGCTGTCAAGCTGCCGACTGCAGAAACCGGTGAAGTGGCTGTAGAGTTGAGCACGATGTCTAGTCCTGGGGCTGCTCTGCGGACCCAGGCGACCGCAAATTAAGCAGAACAATAATCAAGATCCTCCAAGTGAACCTACAGCATAGCAGGGCGGCGAGTGCTGTCGTGTGTAGGATGCTGGACAGGGGAGAGGTGGACTTGGTTCTCATCCAGGAGCCATGGATTTCTGGGGGACGAGTATGTGGGCTGGCGACATCTGGAGGTAAGTTGTTGTACGATAAGGACTCCGGTGTTCCCAGGACGTGTATCCAGGTTAGGAGGGGGTTGAGTGCTTTTGTACTAACGGACTTCTGCTGCAGGGACTTAATAGCAGTGACGGTGGAGTTGCGGGCGGAGGGGAGGATGAAGAGGCTGAACCTTGCCACGGCATATCTCCCCTTTGACTACGCCCTCGTACCAACACAAGAGCTGGTGTTGGCTCTACCAACACAAGAGCTGAGGAAGCTGGTCGAGCACTGCGGGGCTGTGGATGAGCAGCTGCTGGTGGGGATGGATGCTAACTCCCATCACACTTCGTGGGGAAGTACAGGTACCAACACTAGAGGTGAGGAACTTTTAGCTTATCTTAGCTCTAAGAATTTACTAGTCTTAAATCAGGGGGAAGAGCCGACGTTTGTCACTAGGGCCAGACAGGAGGTCCTGGACATTACGGCGGCATCGAACCAGACGGCTAGGTATGTACTAAACTGGCATGTGTCGGATGAACCATCTTCTTCTGACCACAGACATATTAGGTATGATATCTCTCTAAATCCAGCCATGCTTCGGCCAACCAGGGATCCAAGAAGAACAGACTGGGACTCCTACAGGAGGGACCTGGGAGTTCGGATTGAGGAGGCTGGATTGGAGTATGGTGGGAGGAGAGAGCTAGAAGACTCTGCCGCATTGGTTGGCGATGCTATAGTAGAATCCTTTACTGATAACTGCCCTCTTAGTGAGGGGAGAAAAGTAGGGGATCCGTCTTGGTGGAGCAAGAAGCTAGCCAAACTTCGGAAGACCACCAGGAGACTCTTTAATAGAGCAAAAAAGAACGGGGAGTGGGACCAGTATAGGAAAACATTAACCGAATATAACAGGGCAATTAGAGAAGCACGCAGGAAGTCCTGGAAGGAGTTTTGTCAAGAGATTGACAAAACTCGGGAAGGGGCACGACTGCATAAAGTGCTATCTAAGGACCCAGTTAACCCGGTGGGGATGCTAAGAATCCCACTGGGAAATATAACAAAAACTGCAGGGGAAACTATGGAAGAATTAATCAGAACACATTTCCCTTCCAGTACCCTGAGGAAACTTGGGGGAGCAGACACTGAACCAGTTGCCAAACTCTCCACAAGACGTGGTAAGAGGGAGGACTGGGAAGTGGCAAGGAGGATAGCAACTCCACAAAGGGTAAGATGGGCTATTGGCACATTTAAACCCTACAAATCTCCAGGTCCAGAAGGGATCTATCCTGTGCTGCTGCAGCAGGGAATGGATTTGCTGGTACTGGTACTTACTAAATTATACAGGCTAAGCATTGCTTTAGGGCATGTGCCGGCAGCCTGGAAAGCTAGTAAGGTGGTCTTTATACCTAAGCCCACCGGTAACCAATCGGAAGGGAAAGGATACAGACCTATTACACTCATGTCCTTTGTTCTTAAGGGACTTGAAAAACTGGTTGATAGGCATATTAGGGGGGGGGGTGCTTTGGCCATAAAACCACTGCATTGGAACCAGTATGCTTATCAACCGGGGAAATCCTGCGAGGGAGCTCTCCATCAAGTGGTTGGTAGGATTGAGCAAATGATCGCCAAGAAAGGTTGTGCCATAGGTGCCTTCCTCGACATTGAAGGGGCTTTCAATAACGCCTCAGTGGAGACGATGGTAAGTGGTGCAAGACGTCATGGAGTGGATGCAACCACTTGTGGTTGGATAAGTTCCATGTTAACAAACAGAAGCATTTCTGTAGAGGTGGCAGGGGAGGTCAGAAGGGCGGAGACAAGTCTGGGCTGTGCACAGGGGGGGGGGGTTCTCTCTCCTCTGTTGTGGTGCCTAGTTTTTGATAACCTTATTGAACTCCGGAATGAACAGGGGTACTTCTGTCTAGGATATGCGGACGACATAGTTGTTTTGATCCTGGGCAGATTCCCTGATACAGTCCTTGAGGTAATCAGAAATCCTCTACGACTGATTGAAGAGTGGTGTAAAAAGGAGAACCTTAGGATAAATCCAAAAAAGACTGCTCTCATTAACTTCACCAGACAGCGAAAAGATCTGACGACCAGGATGCCCCGCTTGTTTGGTGAATACCTTGAGTTTGTGGGGGAGGTGAAGTACCTGGGAGTTACTCTGGACAGGAAACTCACCTGGAACCCACATCTTGAGAGGACAGTTAACAGGGCCAAAAGGGCACTGATGACTGTGAGAAGAATAGTGGGTAAGAAATGGGGACTGAAGCCATCAATGATGCACTGGATGTATCTGAGGGTGATAAGACCTATGATTACCTATGGAGCTCTGGTGTGGTGGACAAAGGCCAACCAGGCACAGACAAAAGCTAAACTGAGTTCTATCCAGAGATTGGCCTGTCTGTGCACACTGGGAGCGATGTCAACTACACCAGGTGCAGCAATGGAAGTAATGCTTAACCTCCCTCCCCTTGAGCTTGTCCTTAGGGGAGAGGCGAGGCTAGCGGCATGGAGATTGCGCAACTCGAGCAACTGGGCTAACCTCCCAGATGTTTTGGGACATATGAGTATCGAGTGCGTGGTCAAAGAACCCGTCTTGGAAATGGGCAGCGACCACATTACTCGAATGTTTGCACCTGACCAGGTACACCAAACTGTGATGGAATGGTCAGGGACATTAACATCGGGAGCTCAGATCTGGTACACAGATGGCTCCAAGATGGACTTCGGCACTGGAGCGGGGGTGTATTGTAAGAACCCAAGGGTAGAACTAGTTTTTTCCTTAGGGAGGCATACCTCTGTCTTTCAGGCCGAAGTATATGCTATAAATGCCTGTCTGGGAGAGATAGCGAGAAGGGAAACACATGGGACCCGGATTGCTATTTTCTCCGACAGTCAGGCAGCAATTAAGGCACTAAACGGACACGTGGTCACCTCGGCCATAGTCAGGGAGTGCCTAATTAACCTACAAGCTCTGGCAAGGCACAATCAAGTCATGATAGGTTGGGTGCCAGGGCATAGGGGAATACTTGGAAATGAAGCCGCAGATGCACTGGCCAGAGAGGGGTCTTCAACTCCCCTGATTGGACCGGAGCCGGCGGTAGGTATTTCCAAATCTATGGTCAAGATGGCAGTGCGAAGGTGGATGGCTGAAAGACACTGTGAGCCCTGGATCAGGGCCGAATGGATGAGACACAGCAAGCTAACCCTTAGGAAACCTTCCTTGGGGCTGCAGAAGAGTCTCATCTATCTGTCTAGGCAGGAATTAAGGATAGCCACAGGTCTACTCACGGGACATTGGGGACTAAGGAAACATTTGCATAAAATGGGTATCTACAAGGATGAACCAGTGTGCAGATTATGCGGGCAGGAACTCGAGACTGCCACACACATTATTTACAGATGTGAAGTACTGCTGAGAGGCGCTTCAACCTCTTTGGTGATGGAACGGCTTCGGTGGATGCTGAAGGTAAAACTCTAGTCAGGAGACTCCTGAACCTGGTAAGAGGGAAGGGGTTATTTGACTAGATCAGGGAGGTAAGTACAATATACCTTAAGGTAGCAGTGCTTCGGACAATTCAACCCGCTCCCAAGTTAAAAAAAACCCTTTTGATTAATGAATAAATCACACTATAATCATTTCGAAATCTGATAAAAAATTTGTTTGAATAACTATTTTTATTTAGTCGTAACAATAGATTATAATCGAGGAATAAAACAATAGACAAACAATACACACGCACACAAAATCATTTACTGCAGATACGTCGATGATATCATAACACTATACAGAGGCAACTTCCGACAATGCAAAAGCTCCTCACCTACACTAACAAAATACACCCAAAAATCCACTTCACTTCAGAAATTGAATCCAACCGATCCCTAAACTTCCTCGACCTTACCATAGCAAAATCCACACAAAAACACAGCTTCAACATTTAAAGGAAACCCATAACGACAGACACACATATCCACAACACCTCAAACCACCCTATCCAACACAAACACGCTGCCTTCAGATCCTTACTTCATAGACTTAAAAAACTCCCAATGACCACAGAAAACAATAATCAAAGAACTAGACACAATTAAATATTTAGCATACACAAATGGATACAACACCACAATAATAGACAAGCTATGGTACAAAATACAAAAAAAACACTAAAATTAACACTACAGGCAGGGAAAACAGATACACTACATTACCATACATAAACAAAACAACAAACTAAATAACCCGCAAATTTCAAAAAAAATTAAATAAAATAGCATACAAAACTAATAACCAGTTACAACACAAAATACAACACTACACCAACAACAAAGATAAAGTACAAGCACCAGGCGTATAAAACGGAACTGCGACGAATGTAATAAATTCTACATTGGACAAAATGGTCGTAGCTTTAAACAAAGAGTCGAGGAACACAAACAGAACACCAACTCAACATTTTACAATCACATTAAAGAAACAGGACACAAATACACAGACATTTACCATACTTTAGAAATCCTACACATCAACAAAAAAGGACCACATCTCAATTCACTAGAAGAATATGAAATTTACAAACAAAAAAAAACAAAGTACAAACATATTAAACGGACATACACAATACAAATCACACATACTCTTTGAAACTATCGAAAACCTTCCTTTAAAACCGTCCCCACTTGACCCGAAATCTCCAAGCAGAAGACGCCGATGAAGATCACCACATACCGATCGAAAACGTTCTGTCTCAGTAAGTCTTAACAAATTTACACAATTTATAGTTCGGATGGTCATTGTTTAAGTGATTAAAAACATCACAGCTGATAAATGGGACAAGAGCTGAAACTGTCGACGTACTTAGAACTAAACTGCATACAAAATTGCTAGTAATTTCCGTCGTGTTCTCTGTGGAACATAAATAATTATCTTTAATAACAACCAATTACACTACGCAGAAATTGTCTTAGTTAATAGAAACGCACTAGGGTGATGCCATACATAACTCAGTAATGTTAGTTGTTATTAAATGGCTATTATTTAAAGTTGATAGTTCATTGCAACACTTACGGTATGGTCTACTGGTTTTAAAATGAGAAAATTTAGAATTTAAAACATCTTTGATCTAACGAAAGCAGGCAAATAAACAATGTAAATATAACCTATAAAAGTTTAAATAAAACAAAAATAAATAAATGTAAACTGCAATTTAAAGATAATGAAATATCATTTAGAAAGCCCTCCTTTTTATTTAAATTCAAGAAATAGAACTAGTTACAAAATTATTATTTCTTTCCTTAAAAAAGCAATAATTTCTACCACCTCTGATAAAATAAAAGCCCTGTCGTCACTTATGCATTTAGTGCCGCCCCATTACCCTTACATGTTTTGGCGTTTACTGGCGGCCGTCCAGCTAAGCGGGGAAAGCACATTTTTTAAAAAGATTTATCTTCAAAAGAATAAAATACAGTTTAACATTCACTTCTGCTATAAATAAAATCAACATAGGTAATGTAAATGTGAGAAAGTGAAGTTACAAAATAAAGAACACAAACGGAATTGTTTTTTGTTTGTTAAATTTTATAAATAAGCTTCAACAAGATTATTTATGAAACAAAAAAAATGCTTATTACCGTATGCATTAAAGTAAGCAGTACTGAAACAGTTGTAAGACTTTATTTGTTTACATAACTCTACAAACAGAAACAAGCAATAAGATGCTAAATTGATTGGAGTCTTTTATAAACATGTTCTATATGGTTTACGTTTAATTTGAGGCAACTCTCTCACTGCTCTTCAAGGTTTTACATAATTTTTGTGAAGAGGGGTTGTTTCATGCTCGTTATACAGATTGTTATTGTTTTCTGTAGTTGGACGATGGTGGCTGGTTTCATAGCGGAAAATCTTGTCCTTTATCATTCCCCGTCAGGTAGTGTAAGTGGGCCGGGTAAGGAAAGTTTGCTCTTAGGGAAATAAGGTGGTTGCCAAAAGTCAATATGGGAAACCATAGCAAAAGCTCGCAAGATATAAAAACGCCTAAAATTAAACGTGTGGGCTAGATAGAATGCCATGAAGAAAATATTGAATGCGCGAAACTTGTTTGAAACCTCGTAAAAACTTCAACCCTTTCTTCAGCGATTATATTATGAATAAAGACACAGTTAGTCCATTTGGGCATTCTTAGCAAGATTTATTCCTCAATCTGCTAAACTTGGTTAACCAGATTGAGCATTTCAGAGACTTTGCACATCCCTTTTATTAACATCGACACATTTTTGAGTGAATAATTTTATAGGAACAATTTCTTCACCTTGTTTATAGCAAATCAGTCCATAAAATTATCATTTTTGCTTTAATTTTGTGTAATACATTCATGCCTGAAACATAGAATTTAAACATTTGTGGTAAACCTTTTTTTTTAAATACAGCAGTGCCTCGATAATTTGAGGTAGATGCGACCGAGACCCCTCGGATTACTGAAAACTCTGATTAGACGGAAGTACGTTCCAGTGCATTAGAAAAAATAGAACTTTATATGAACATTTCTTGGAAGCTCAACACATTTCCTTCGCCTGCAGTATTAATATAAACATTTCTTGAAAGCCAGAATCATCATTTTCTTTCAAATTGATAAACTAGGGTCAGATAGAAATAAGCTCAAACTATACGAAAGATCGAAATATCGGGACTCGTATTTTCGAGACTACTGTACATTGGGTTTTAAAGTATTTATACAGATTCCCTTAAGTTTTGACGCTGTCAAGAATCGCCAAAGGTAAATAGTAAAACACTACACACAAACCTTCGCTAGTTACAAGTTTACTAACCAGCGTACTAACCTACGACCATATTTTGCCTACATCAGGCATGAGCCTCCACTCAGGCAAGCGTATCACTGATAAAGACGGCATTTAGTCGAAACGAGTTTCAATAATAAACTACTAACAATTCTATTCAAATCGGCTAATAATAAGAAACAAGTTAGTGTTTGAGTCTGATATATTATTATTGACCTCTGAGAAAATAACTATTTATTACAACAGGCATATTTCCTTAAATTGACTGTTGCGTAAAATAAAAATTCAAAACATTTTTAACCATTTGTTTCTGAAATTAAATAAAGCAACTATAAATAAAGCAAAGCCGATTCCATTATATCACTTCTACATTAGACTAAAATAAAATACCTAAAGTTGTCAACCTTTGATTATGAAATTAAATAAAGCATTAATTATTAAACGCAAAGACGTTCTCACAATCTTACTTCTAACTTTTCTACAATAGATTAAAATATTATTTCAACAGTTTTCTAACTATTTGATTGTGAAATTAAGAAAAAGCAACAATAAATAAAAGCAAAGACGTTTTCACAATCTTTCTTTTAACTTTTCTACAGTAGAGTAAAATGAAATTTGAGTTTCCAATTGAAAAAAAAGTATCAATAAATAAAAAAAGACTTTTCCAAAATATTTCTTCTACAGTTTCTGTAAAGAATATAAACAATTAATAAAGAAAAAAAATTAATCTTTTTTAATTTAAATCGACAAAGAAGAATTGTATTTGGGTTTTTTTCATTTTATAATTACAAATAATACAAGTATACATACATACATATATATATATATATATATATATATATATATATATATATATATATATCTCAGAACAATGAAATTTTCCATTTCCCTTTCTATTATTTTTTGATTCACTATTTTTTATGATTGTTGCTATTTATGCACTTTGTTCCTTTACTTGCATTATGTTGTGGTTTTTTTCCTTTCCTTACACATTATCCGTTTGTTCGACAGTGTTGAACCAGTTTGTTTGATCATTTTAATCTTTTCATTCATTTTTAATCCTACAACATTATTTATGATATTATGTGGTAACCATGACAATAATTTAAGGTTGTGTAATGAGGGTTTCCACGACAACTATAACGGGAAAAAAAATTCATATACATCTCGGAGTTCGTTTTTAGCTGAGAGAAAGCTGGCTTAGTGACAAAGAGCTAGACTTCCAACATGAAGTTAATCAGTTCGAATCCAACTAGACCCCAAATTTATAAATTTGATATAAAAACTAGATTAAAATCAATTGTCCTCCACTATAGGTTAAAAGAGATGTAATTGATTTTGATTGGATGAATAAAAATTAATTTTATTATCGATTGGAAATTTGTACAATACATATATCAGAGGAGTGTCTGCTAATTGAAAGAATTTATTAAAATTTTTACTTCACTATAATCAAAGTTGGCGGTAACATTTTCATGTAGACTTTTAAACACTTAAAGCATGTGTGTATAACAATTTTCATTCCTACGCTACATCATTTCTTTACCAAATGAGTCGCTAAATTATATTATTTTTAAAAGAGCTATAATACAGTTAAAAAAAACTAATAACAAATCATCGTACTGATTTGTAACATCACTCATCGCCCATCCGCCTTAGTTGAAAGGTTCAATTTTACCAGCATTTCTCCGGTTCCTTGAACTACATATCTACAGCTAATCCATTGTACTCATCCAATATATCACCTAATGTCAGCCACAATCACGCCTCTGGATTTATGTCCTCAGCTTCAATGTCAAATGTGTAATAGGATCTGATATCCAATAACAAGGCTTAGTAAGTACTCCGCTAATGATTTCTTGCATCATTGGTTGGTGGGAATTGTTAAATAAGCTGAAATGAAATATTTACATATAGAGCCCTAAATATTTTTGGTGATGACGCTACTGGATATTACCCTTACGTAATTATAGTTTTACCTATTAAATGTAGATAATTCTTTTATCATAAAATAATAGTAATATTTTTTTACTATTGTTTTAATAAATTAGAAATGCTTAATTTTAATTTATATTATATTGTAAATTAAATTTGTCATTATATTATTTATAATGTCATAAAATAAGGATTTAACATATTTAAGCAATAAATATTACATTTACATTATATACTAATATTTGTTTCTATTGTTACCATTCTGCTGATTATTCGGTTTTAAACTCATTGAATTGTAATGAGTAATGACTATATTTAATTTAATCTATAGTTGCGTTCCTTATATATATCTTCCTCTCTACGGTATATGTTCTACACTTTACGTTACTATTTAGGTACTTTATATTTCACATGTTTCATATTTTATTAAATTACAATCATTATAGACATAAACAAATTCTCTAATATATTACGTTTCATCAGCTATTTTATTCCTTTTTCTGGTCTTTTAATATTTAGTCTCAGTGTTATGATCTGCAGTAATAAAACGACGGTCGATTCATCGAATCAATCCTATAGATCAACACAGCTCTTCCCCATCTTCTATCAACAAAGTCAAGTAATAGTGATTTAATATAAGTGACATACCTCGAAAATCCTAGTCCCGATATTTCGAGCTTCCGTATAATTCGAGCCTATTTCTATAAAAGCCTATTTTATCTATTTGAAAGGAAATGAGTCGGGTGTCCAAGAAATGTTCATAGCCTCTAAGTAAATGAATCAGGCGTTCAAGAAATATTTATATCAATACGACATGCAAACGAAATGAGTAAAGCTTCCAAGAACTGTTTATATCAGTACTGTATTTTCTTCCTCCCCATTCTGTTGTTCTCGTTTGTTGTTGTTATGCTGACGCTCAGGCTTGCTGTATGTTGTGTTTGAATGTCAGTATCATTTATGTTTTGATGACAGAAGAGAAATGGGTCATAAATATCTTTCTTTATTATGCTGTAAGTTTTGACAGTTAACAAATATCCCAGCCCAAATGTCTAGTCTTGTGCGTGATATATCAGAAAATAATCTATCTTGAAGCAAACAAATCAATCAAACAATGACGACACCAAAGATTAGCTGGCCTGGCCTTTATTTATGCTATTAATAGATCCGGTTGGGGCTGTTGCCACATAGATCTGGATATGAGGGGTTTTACTGTATTAGGATTTATTTGAAGTCTTATTTTTTCTAATGCCCAGGAACGTTTTCTGTGTAATCAGAATTTTCGGTAATCCGAGGGGTCTCAGTTCAATTCGAATATCGAGGCTCTACTGTAATTTACTTAAGACGAGACATCTGTATTTTAAAATGTCATCTTTGTCGCACACATACGTACGTTCTGAAAGAAAAGGTTCAAAATTTTATTAGAACTAAATTATTATTTTAATTATTATTTTTTTATTATTAATGTACTATCTTTTTGGAAATTAGAACGTCTTACGTGTTGTGTGAAAATAAAGTCTAAAATGTGATTTTATATTGCAGCTGATTTAATTTAGAATTAGTCATATTTTATTTGACTTCAACTGCGAGATGATTTCTGGATATTTAAAGTTTGAAGCTCCACTACGTAAATAGCATCACGTCTACTCGTCCAGATGAGTAACAGTCATCGAATAAGAAATTATCTTTGTTTTTGTACGAATCGCCTAATTAGGCCTACCTCTTATTTAAAATGGCTTTCGTCCATGCAACATCTAGTTTAGGAAAAAAAGGTTACTACTAAAATAGTAAAGGTGAATTCTTGCTTAATTTCATTACCAATGAAACCTTCTGACGATTCTTGAATTCAACACTTCCAGTTTTTTCAATGCAGTTACAAAAACAATGTTTTCGGGTTATTTGTATGTTTATATTTCGTTTAATTGGACTCAGTAAATGTTTTTACAAAATTAACTGAGAAATAATTTTAATTGAATGACGCTGGCCTATACCCAGCCATTAAAAGTGACGTTTTAAAATCCCAGGATGTCTGGGCTAGAGATTTCCACAATAACTCAGTTTTGGATATAATTTAATAATGAAAACTTCACTAGCCTCTCCTGGGTTACAGAAATCTTCACAAATTATAAGTAAGCTCTTACCCCACTTCCCGTGGGACCTGACTTTATACAGCACGATGTGTGTACGCACCCTTCTGGAAAATTACGTCTTGCATAATAAACCACGTAATTTAGCTTTAAGAAACAATTAGATCTAATAAAGCCATAGTGAGGAAGGACGTATCTCGGGAGGGCGTTTATATCGCTATAAACTTAAGTAACATTATTTAAGTCAAATACAATTTAACTACACTATATTGGCTCATAGACAACTTTAAAGATAGCCTGTTTATATATATATATATATATATATATATATATATGTGTGTGTGTGTGTGTGTGTGTGTGTGTGTGTGTGTGTGTGTGTGTGTGTGTGTGTGTGTGTGTGTGTGTGTGTGTGTGTGTGTGTGTTTGTGTGTGTGTGTGTGTGTGTGTGTGTGTGTGTGTGTGTGTGTGTGTGTGTGTGTGTGTGTGTGTGTGTGTGTGTGTGTGATCGTGTATCTATGTGTGTATGTGTAAACAACTGTCTTTTGGGATACTTATTCTTTATCCAGTCTTTCTGTCTGTATTTCGACAAAGATAAATAAATTTTCGTGAATGTTGTTCCAGTGTAATGCGGTCTAATACCATGGAGGTAGTACCATTTAGTGGTTTAATACCATGGAATAGTACCATTTGGAGGTAGGTGTGATTTTTCCGTGTACTCGGCAGGCAATGGCGTTATCAGCAACTCACAGAGGCAAAGTAGGTTTCCAACTGACAATAGCCCCTCCCTTCAGTGGGTCATCACTCCTAATACAGTTCGGAAAAACATCTTGCTACCTCCTGTATTTTGATTACGTACTAAGGCAATTTTGGTCCCCTCATTCAAAAAACATACACTTTCCTGATATATCGCACAGAACAGTACTTCTCAAAATACCTAATTCTCTAAAATCTTCACAGCTATTCATGCACTCTCGATTCTAGGTTATGTCGCTAGTTGTTAGCTCTAAATTAGAAAATATTTTAAAAAATTATACTATCCACTATATACACTTGTCGAGCGAATTATGTGTTTTCACTAAAACGTAATAGTTAATTTAGTTCCTGAATATTAGCTTGGAGGAACTCCGGTGTAATTTTATATTATAAATAATAAAACCTCCTACACAGCAAAAACATTTTATTTACATCACGATGTAGATTTAGATTGCAAAGCAATCTTCTTCAGAGATTTCGCGTTACGAAACAATCGCGTCATGGACAAAACCAACTCGCTACCCAATCCGTTGAGTAGCACGTTAACAATAATTATTTATGATTTATACAGTGAATTCAAAAAGATTACAAAAGCCACTCTAAGAGTGAGCAACACTTGAAGTAATCATCTCTGAAAATGCTTTTCAATCAAAATGTTCATTTTGATTTAAATAAAAACACTTTAACTTTTATTAGTATCTTATACTTGTCTTTAATAGAACTTGCGTTTTTGAATATTGAGGGCGGCTGTTTCGGGAGATATGTCCCGTCGTCAACTCGAACCGTAGTTAAGCTGAGTTAATAATGGGACCCGAGTTGGTTCATTTAAAAATATAATCAATTAACATAAATAAAACGAATTTGTGTTTTAAGAGTTTTTTTTTTATTAATAAAGAGCTCGTTATTGTTAAAAGAAGATTCGGTGAGAGATCAAATAAGACTTGAAAAAATTGTCTGACACATGGTTTACACGTAAAATATATGATCATATTTGACCAATTTTATAGAACAATATTATAAAGGCAAAGAGAAACACAGATAAAATGGAAATTTAATAAGGTTGAGTTGGTTTTATGTTTTGTGTTGAATTTTGTATGCAAATATAATTTCTTAGTACAACGAACACTGGTGTAAATCATAATTTTAGTAAAATTCCAAACCTGCATTTAGTTTTCTTTAAAGATATTCAGTTCTTTGAAACAACAACAGACTATTATTTTTTTTTTGATTACTCTAAACTTTTAAATCGATTTAAAAGTACTCTCTCTTTCTCTCTGCAGACAGATACACAAACACACACACACACACACACACACACACACACACACAAACACACACACACACACACACACACACACACAAACACACACACACACACACACACACACACACACACACACACACACACACACACACACACACATATATATATATATAAGTGGTTTAATATAAATGCAATGTAGCATAAAATTGCAAGATTTTTCCAATTATTAAGGATAAAATGTCTGTTTTGAATTTTAGTATTTGTCAGAAAAATACTAACTCCGAGAAAACGTTTTGCTAACGCTAAGAGCATATGTGAAAAGCTGGTAGTGCCAATCTAATGCGTCGTTTCAATGAATCTGCTTACACAAAGGTAAACTATAGTCCCAAACAATGCAGCGTTCCTCTTTAAGGTCATCCAGTCATATGGTAACTAAATGTTCTTCAGATTTCGGGAACTGTTTGAACAGCCGATGAATGGCAGTTTTAATGAAACATTTTGATTTTGTTTGGAGAAATACATAAATAAATATCTGAGGGTACAAAATGTAAATAAATATTGTAAATAAATAGAAATAATCATTACTACACACATATAAATTTCTAAACTTTAAAATATACTGTTTAAGATATTATAAGCCATAAAAGTAATTAAACTTCGTATAATAATGGCATATTAAAAATACAATAGAAGTGCCTATATGTGGCTATTGTTGGTCAATACATGCGCTATGTAATAGCTTATGAAAAATGCTCATTAAATTCCTTGCATCTTATATTAGCTCTTTCCAGGTAAATTAAAAGTATCAGTTACTGGTCAGGTCCTTATTCTTTTACAGGATGCTATCCTATCTAATCCGGAAAAAACTATTTTATTAAATATCTAGAAAACTAAATTGAGAAAGGGTGTAACGAAATTGGGCCTAGTAAATCTAATAGGGTTATTATATAACTATCCACTAATAGGTTTGCAGAGACGTAGATGATGATGTAGTGGCTAGCTTTGAATTTGTTTATCAGAAAGAGCGTTAATAATAGTAAATTTTATTGAGATGTTTAAAAATCTATCTGTGTCACTATGATATAATTTTATAGATTTTATTTTCTTCATTTGGCTGTGTTTACATTTCAGTGTAATTTCACTCAGTTAATTGCAACACTATTACATTAACCTAGATAACTCTATTAATTAACCTTTATTGTTGTTGTACAAACCTAATAAACAATTACTCAAGAGAAAATTAAACATTACATGAACATGATAATTGAAATATTTCTTACGCTAAAAATATTTACTTCTACACGATGTACGTTATGTTTAAATGTTAAAATTTTTATGAGAAACTGATTGAGAGTCAATTTTATAATTTCTCTAATACAATAAAATATTTTAGTTTGACGAAATTTAAAGTGTATATGAAACTAGATTGATCGCTTTAGCAAAGAATATGTTGTTGAAAATTTCAGAATCAAAGACGTTGAATGATTTGTTACATTGTTCGCTTTTGTATCTTGACTAAAATTATGTTTTTTAAATCCTATAGGATCATTTTTATAACAGTTACGTCACGACATCTAGAATGATCTGTGATTCTATTCAGGCGAAACTCTTTTTACCAACAAAAATAAACAATTGTTTGAAATAATATTTGTCCTTTAATTTACACATTTATACTTCAGATCCTTCATTAAACACAAAGCAAAGGCGTTTTGTAACACTTCTCTTATATTCATAGTGAAATTTATGTCTTGTTTTTGAAGACAGGCAAACCACACTCTATGTTGAGGTTATTAAGATTGGTGGGTCTTTAAAAAGATACATGGTCTTAAACAATTGTCTTTGAAATATTCGAATTCTCTTAGGAATTCTCTAATTATCTATTAACATTGAAACTCTCTTAAGTAACTCCGGAAATCCTTTCCGAAAGCATTCTTGCAACTGGTTCATATATATATATATATATATATATATATATATATATATATATATATATATATATATATATATATAATATTTAGACTTCAAAAGTCAATCACTAAAGTACGTCTAGTTGTAAGTTAGAATTTGTAGTAGCAACACTCACTGATGAGGATGTCTTTGTTATTGAAACGCGTCTAAGTTAATAAATGAATAATCTGTAAGGTTTGTGTACGTCTTTTATTTGTATTAACTTCACATCACAAGCTAAGCTCAAAGAATAGTTGTATAGTAACAACAGTTTTTTTTTTAAATACATTTAGAGACTCAACAAATAATATAAGCAATTAAAAACAAATCAATTCCTACTTATGTCAACCAATCAACATTTTATTTTAGTTACTTTCATTGAAATAATTACAACCAACATAAATAAAGTAACATAACCTAAAAACAGCTGTTCTAGTACATAAGCTATAACATTGTACCAGCTGTTTTATGAAATCATATGTTTTTGCTTATTTTAAGCCAAATAGAACGAAATATCTATATTGCATAATTTGCCCCTTTTGTGAAATGTTTTCTCCCATTAAAACTAAAATTATTTATTTATTAAATTTATTAAGAATTTATATTTCAAAAAAACTGTATTAACATCCATTGTCATCCACTACAAGTTTTAAAAACATGTATTTCAACGTGAGTGGATGAATAAAAAGTGTTTCAATAAAGACTGAAATATTTTGAAAGTTTTGAAGATATGTATAAGAAGAGTATGAACTTATAGAGGGAAATGAAAAAAACGTTACTCAACACCTGCAGACGGCAATTTATAGTTCCACAAAAGTAAATGGCTTTACTATAACTATGTTATGATCTTTCCGAGAAGATGCTCGTAGAATTTAACGTTACACAACTCTATATGCACGTTTGCCGTAACGGCTTTATCCTTTTAAATATACACATGTTCTTATATTTACGGTATCACTTACATTTACGTGGGAGCAAAATTAAAACAAAGCGGCCATTTTTAATAACACTCTTGATGCCTGTACCTTCACTGTGGTACAAATAGAGAATTAACCTAGTTGTACAGTTTATAGCTGTAATATCAATTATTTAGAAATTTAGTTTTAGTAGAACTACCAACGACTACTCACATATATTTGTCTCAATTATGATACAACCTACGCAACTTATTTTTTCAACCTACGCTGGAAGAAAAAGCAAGTTAACGTGAAACAAGTATTTTATTGGTGAAGATTACAGTTAATAATTTTTGACTTAAGTCTTGTTTTCGAGTTTTGATGATATAAAGGTTTTCTAACCCTTGGACGTAAATGAAGGAGCTAGAGTAGGAATCTGTTCTTTGAAGTGAAAATACTCAATTACCGGTTACATAATCGTTGTTTGGTAGCTCTTAGTCATGGATAAGGCCGATGCCATGAAGGCTGTTTTTATTTCTTGGCAAATATCTAACCTGTCATCAAGGCAACTGTGTGTCTCCTCCACCACACCGTGATCACAAGTCAGTCTGGGATTTTCTGATCCGTACTACACAGCGCCTAAGCAACAACACAAAGGGTGGAGTAATTTAGAGGGGCATTTTCTAGACTAATTTACTTCACTGAGATACTTGATGTTTTCTTTGACTCAAAAATTTCACAAAAAGGCCAATTTTTTTTAAACTAACGTGGAGATTGAATTAAAGTTCAAACCGAATTTAAATCCATTGTATATCCCAATTTATGGAAATAATACTGCACAGTTTGTCCACAAATATGAAAACTCATCAACTATCAAGTTGTTCTTTTCAAAAAGGGTACTTACCTTTCAGTAATGACATTAGATTACCTCCCTAGATCATATTCTTGTACTATCTTACTACCACCTTTTGTTTAACCACCTACGAACTATCACCGTTTACATAACCAGTATATAATTTCTTCTAGTCATTTTTTGCCAATATTATATTTCTACACAACCAGATTACATTTACGTCAAGGTATCTGGTCATATTGTCCATGAGGACATAGTTTACTCACTACTATATACAACACCACCTAGATAGTAATAATATTCACAAAACCACTATATAATATACTCTATTCTGAATAGGACCAGATTAAGTGAATAATCAAAAAAATATTATAAAGTTTCTTTGAGCTTAGTTTGTGAGGTTATGTTAAACAAATAAAAATCATACACAAAACTCAGAAATTAATCATTTATTAACTCCTACGTGTTTCAACGACAAAGTCATCATCATCAGTGAGTGTTACCCTACTACTACAAATTATAATTTACAACTAGGGCGTAGCTACGCCCACCTGTCAAAACAACAGTTATTTACCCTACTTTAAACATGATACATCAAATAGAAATTTTAATCCTGACTCAATAATTACAATAAAACTCTTAACCATACAACATAATTACATATAAACAAAATAGATAATAAATATTTCAGTTTATTATTATTTCAAGATTTTAACCAAAAAATTACAATACAACTTTTCTTGTGTCACACTAATTACAATAATATAGAATTTTGAATAGGGCGGCCTTACTCATTATTTACAATACTATTTTTATTCCTATTAATATACAAAGTTTATGGTTAATATACATGGTTCGAGTTAATATCCCTATTAATATACAATAAATGGTTAATTTGTGAGTTTTGTGTATGTTTTTACTTGTTTTAAAAACACATTATGTTTCACGTAATCGTGAGAGAGGAGAGGATATCGTAAAGGTATTGTGTCACGAAAATGCACGGATCGAATAAGACTCACACGGAATAGGTTTACAAATGTCCGTATCAAGTAAAGGGGTTAAATTAGGAAAGGGTTACGGTAGGAGTTAGGAATGGGTTAAGGAAGGGTTGAGTTTATTACCTTCCCAAGTAACCCGTCTGAACATCCAGGAGTGTATGTGTTCGTGCGTGCACGCGCATGTGTGTTTGTGTGTGTATGTAGATGTCTACAAATGAGGACCTTTTATCGTCTCTCCGCTAGACGTTATTACTAGTGTTGCAGGTGAAATATTACAACCCCGGTTACGAAAGTTTTGGATTCGTAGCAGTCAAAGACGTTATGTAGAAATCGTAATATTTACCTACTTAATGATTCATGGTAAATGTTAACAACGCAATAAACTTTGAATACTATTATGGGGAGGGTCCAGAAGTTCTTTTAAAATAACGTCAACAGCGTTTGTAAATTTACTTATACAAAATTGATCACAAATAACTAAAAATATTCAATACATTCAGAAAATCCAAAGCCGTCTAGCCACTGCTAACTCCATATTCTTTCACTAGGAGATTTTTATAAATCTCTACATTTCAAAGGTTTTAAAAATAAGCTCGTAGACCTCTTCAGACAAAGTGAATTCTTTACTTTACTTCCTTTAGACGCATTGCTTAGTACGCCGACTTATTATTCACACCTATTCTGCAAAGCCGTATTATGCCATTCGATCTAGTATAAATGCTGATCCCATACGTCAGACACCAATGGCAGTAATCTCATTGAATGACTATTTAACGACTATTTGTTTACACCTGATCTGCAAAGCCGTATTATGCCATTCGATCTAGTTTAAATGCTGATCCCATACATCAGACACCAATGGCAGTAATCTCATTGAATGAATATATAACGACTATTTGTTTACACCTGTTCTGCAAAGCCGTATTATGCCATTCGATCTAGTGGAAATGCTGATCCCA
>JBAIZL010000006.1:28549056-28576556 GCA_036971475.1 Prosapia bicincta | reverse complement strand
GAGATATGTCCCGTCGTCAACTCGAACCGTAGTTAAGCTGAGTTAATAATGGGACCCGAGTTGGTTCATTTAAAAATATAATCAATTAACATAAATAAAACGAATTTGTGTTTTAAGAGTTTTTTTTTTATTAATAAAGAGCTCGTTATTGTTAAAAGAAGATTCGGTGAGAGATCAAATAAGACTTGAAAAAATTGTCTGACACATGGTTTACACGTAAAATATATGATCATATTTGACCAATTTTATAGAACAATATTATAAAGGCAAAGAGAAACACAGATAAAATGGAAATTTAATAAGGTTGAGTTGGTTTTATGTTTTGTGTTGAATTTTGTATGCAAATATAATTTCTTAGTACAACGAACACTGGTGTAAATCATAATTTTAGTAAAATTCCAAACCTGCATTTAGTTTTCTTTAAAGATATTCAGTTCTTTGAAACAACAACAGACTATTATTTTTTTTTTGATTACTCTAAACTTTTAAATCGATTTAAAAGTACTCTCTCTTTCTCTCTGCAGACAGATACACAAACACACACACACACACACACACACACACAAACACACACACACACACACACACACACACACAAACACACACACACACACACACACACACACACACACACACACACACACACACACACACACACACACACACACACACACACACACACACACACACACACACACACACACACATATATATATATATAAGTGGTTTAATATAAATGCAATGTAGCATAAAATTGCAAGATTTTTCCAATTATTAAGGATAAAATGTCTGTTTTGAATTTTAGTATTTGTCAGAAAAATACTAACTCCGAGAAAACGTTTTGCTAACGCTAAGAGCATATGTGAAAAGCTGGTAGTGCCAATCTAATGCGTCGTTTCAATGAATCTGCTTACACAAAGGTAAACTATAGTCCCAAACAATGCAGCGTTCCTCTTTAAGGTCATCCAGTCATATGGTAACTAAATGTTCTTCAGATTTCGGGAACTGTTTGAACAGCCGATGAATGGCAGTTTTAATGAAACATTTTGATTTTGTTTGGAGAAATACATAAATAAATATCTGAGGGTACAAAATGTAAATAAATATTGTAAATAAATAGAAATAATCATTACTACACACATATAAATTTCTAAACTTTAAAATATACTGTTTAAGATATTATAAGCCATAAAAGTAATTAAACTTCGTATAATAATGGCATATTAAAAATACAATAGAAGTGCCTATATGTGGCTATTGTTGGTCAATACATGCGCTATGTAATAGCTTATGAAAAATGCTCATTAAATTCCTTGCATCTTATATTAGCTCTTTCCAGGTAAATTAAAAGTATCAGTTACTGGTCAGGTCCTTATTCTTTTACAGGATGCTATCCTATCTAATCCGGAAAAAACTATTTTATTAAATATCTAGAAAACTAAATTGAGAAAGGGTGTAACGAAATTGGGCCTAGTAAATCTAATAGGGTTATTATATAACTATCCACTAATAGGTTTGCAGAGACGTAGATGATGATGTAGTGGCTAGCTTTGAATTTGTTTATCAGAAAGAGCGTTAATAATAGTAAATTTTATTGAGATGTTTAAAAATCTATCTGTGTCACTATGATATAATTTTATAGATTTTATTTTCTTCATTTGGCTGTGTTTACATTTCAGTGTAATTTCACTCAGTTAATTGCAACACTATTACATTAACCTAGATAACTCTATTAATTAACCTTTATTGTTGTTGTACAAACCTAATAAACAATTACTCAAGAGAAAATTAAACATTACATGAACATGATAATTGAAATATTTCTTACGCTAAAAATATTTACTTCTACACGATGTACGTTATGTTTAAATGTTAAAATTTTTATGAGAAACTGATTGAGAGTCAATTTTATAATTTCTCTAATACAATAAAATATTTTAGTTTGACGAAATTTAAAGTGTATATGAAACTAGATTGATCGCTTTAGCAAAGAATATGTTGTTGAAAATTTCAGAATCAAAGACGTTGAATGATTTGTTACATTGTTCGCTTTTGTATCTTGACTAAAATTATGTTTTTTAAATCCTATAGGATCATTTTTATAACAGTTACGTCACGACATCTAGAATGATCTGTGATTCTATTCAGGCGAAACTCTTTTTACCAACAAAAATAAACAATTGTTTGAAATAATATTTGTCCTTTAATTTACACATTTATACTTCAGATCCTTCATTAAACACAAAGCAAAGGCGTTTTGTAACACTTCTCTTATATTCATAGTGAAATTTATGTCTTGTTTTTGAAGACAGGCAAACCACACTCTATGTTGAGGTTATTAAGATTGGTGGGTCTTTAAAAAGATACATGGTCTTAAACAATTGTCTTTGAAATATTCGAATTCTCTTAGGAATTCTCTAATTATCTATTAACATTGAAACTCTCTTAAGTAACTCCGGAAATCCTTTCCGAAAGCATTCTTGCAACTGGTTCATATATATATATATATATATATATATATATATATATATATATATATATATATATATATATATATATATAATATTTAGACTTCAAAAGTCAATCACTAAAGTACGTCTAGTTGTAAGTTAGAATTTGTAGTAGCAACACTCACTGATGAGGATGTCTTTGTTATTGAAACGCGTCTAAGTTAATAAATGAATAATCTGTAAGGTTTGTGTACGTCTTTTATTTGTATTAACTTCACATCACAAGCTAAGCTCAAAGAATAGTTGTATAGTAACAACAGTTTTTTTTTTAAATACATTTAGAGACTCAACAAATAATATAAGCAATTAAAAACAAATCAATTCCTACTTATGTCAACCAATCAACATTTTATTTTAGTTACTTTCATTGAAATAATTACAACCAACATAAATAAAGTAACATAACCTAAAAACAGCTGTTCTAGTACATAAGCTATAACATTGTACCAGCTGTTTTATGAAATCATATGTTTTTGCTTATTTTAAGCCAAATAGAACGAAATATCTATATTGCATAATTTGCCCCTTTTGTGAAATATTTTCTCCCATTAAAACTAAAATTATTTATTTATTAAATTTATTAAGAATTTATATTTCAAAAAAAACTGTATTAACATCAATTGTCATCCACTACAAGTTTTAAAAACATGTATTTCAACGTGAGTGGATGAATAAAAAGTGTTTCAACAAAGACTGAAATATTTTGAAAGTTTTGAAGATATGTATAAGAAGAGTATGAACTTATAGAAGGAAATGAAAAAAAACGTTACTCAACACCTGCAGACGGCAATTTATAGTTCCACAAAAGTAAATGGCTTTACTATAACTATGTTACGATCTTTCCGAGGAGATGCTCGTAGAGTTTAACGTTACACAACTCTATTTGCACGTTTTCCGTAACGGCTTTATCCTTTTAAATATACACATGTTCTTATATTTACGGTATTACTTACATTTACGTGGGAGCAAAATTAAAACAAAGCGGCCATTTTTAATAACACTCTTGATGCCTGTATCTTCACTGTGGTACAAATAGAGAATTAACCTAGTTGTACAGTTTATAGCTGTAATATCAATTATTTAGAAATTTAGTTTTAGTAGAACTACCAACGACTACTCACATATATTTGTCTCAATTATGATACAACCTACGCAACTTATTTTTTCAACCTACGCTGGAAGAAAAAGCAAGTTAACGTGAAACAAGTATTTTATTGGTGAAGATTACAGTTAATAATTTTCGACTTAAGTCTTGTTTTCGAGTTTTGATGATATAAAGATTTTCTAACCCATGGACGTAAATGAAGGAGCTAGAGTAGGAATCTGTTCTTTGAAGTGAAAATACTCAATTACCGGTTACATAATCGTTGTTTGGTAGCTCTTAGTCATGGATAAGGTCGATGCCATGAAGGCTGTTTTTATTTCTTGGCAAATATCTAACCTGTCATCAAGGCAACTGTGTGTCTCCTCCACCACACCGTGATCACAAGTCCGTCTGGGATTTTCTGATCCGTACTACACAGCGCCTAAGCAACAACACAAAGGGTGGAGTAATTTAGAAGGGCATTTTCTAGACTAATTTACTTCACTGAGATACTTGATGTTTTCTTTGACTCAAAAATTTCACAAAAAGGCCAATTTTTTTCAAACTAACGTAGAGATTGAATTAAAGTTCAAACCTAATTTAAATCCATTGTATATCCCAATTTATGGAAATAATACTGCACAGTTTGTCCACAAATATGAAAATTCATCAACTATCAAGTTGTTCATTTCAAAAAGGGTACTTACCTTTCAGTAATGACATTAGATTACCTCCCTAGATCATATTCTTGTACTATCTTACTACCACAATTTGTTTAACCACCTACGAACTATCACCGTTTACATAACCAGTATATAATTTCTTCTAGTCATTTTTTCCCAATATTATATTTCTACACAACCAGATTACATTTACGTCAAGGTATCTGGTCATATTGTCCATGAGGACATAGTTTACTCACTACTATATACAACACCACCTAGATAGTAATAATATTCACAAAACCACTATATAATATACTCTATTCTGAATAGGACCAGATTAAGTGAATAATCAAAAAAAATATTATAAAGATTCTTTGAGCTTAGTTTGTGAGGTTATGTTAAACAAATAAAAATCATACACAAAACTCAGAAATTAATCATTTATTAACTCCTACGTGTTTCAACGACAAAGTCATCATCATCAGTGAGTGTTACCCTACTACTACAAATTATAATTTACAACTAGGGCGTAGCTACGCCCCCCTGTCAAAACAACAGTTATTTACCCTACTTTAAACATGATACATCAAATAGGAATTTTAATCCTGACTCAATAATTACAATAAAACTCTTAACCATACAACATAATTACATATAAACAAAATAGATAATAAATATTTCAGTTTATTATTATTTCAAGATTTTAACCAAAAAGTTATAATACAACTTTTCTTGTGCCACACTAATTACAATAATATAGAATTTTGAATAGGGCCTAACTCACTATTTACAATATTATATTTATTCCTATTAATATACAAAGTTTATGGTTAATATACATGGTTCGAGTTATTATTCCTATTAATATACAATAAATGGTTAATTTGTGAGTTTTGTGTATGTTTTTACTTGTTTTAAAAACACATTATGTTTCACGCAATCGTGAGAGAGGAGAGGATATCGTAAAGGTATTGTGTCACGAAAATGCACGGATCGAATAAGACTCACACGGAATAGGTTTACAAATGTCCGTATCAAGTAAAGGGGTTAAATTAGGAAAGGGTTACGGTAGGAGTTAGGAATGGGTTAAGGAAGGGTTGAGTTTATTACCTTCCCAAATAACCCGTCTGACCATCCAGGTGTGTATGTGTTCGTGCGTGCACGCGCATGTGTGTTTGTGTGTGTATGTAGATGTCTACAAATGAGGACCTTTTATCGTCTCTCCGCTAGACGTTATTACTAGTGTTGCAGGTGAAATATTACAACCCCGGTTACGAAAGTTTTGGATTCGTAGCAGTCAAAGACGTTATGTAGAAATCGTAATATTTACCTACTTAATGATTCATGGTAAATGTTAACAACGCAATAAACTTTGAATACTATTATGGGGAGGGTCCAGAAGTTCTTTTAAAATAACGTCAACAGCGTTTGTAAATTTACTTATACAAAATTGATCACAAATAACTAAAAATATTCAATACATTCAGAAAATCCAAAGCCGTCTAGCCACTGCTAACTCCATATTCTTTCACTAGGAGATTTTTATAAATCTCTACATTTCAAAGGTTTTAAAAATAAGCTCGTAGACCTCTTCAGACAAAGTGAATTCTTTACTTTACTTCCTTTAGACGCATTGCTTAGTACGCCGACTTATTATTCACACCTATTCTGCAAAGCCGTATTATGCCATTCGATCTAGTATAAATGCTGATCCCATACGTCAGACACCAATGGCAGTAATCTCATTGAATGACTATTTAACGACTATTTGTTTACACCTGATCTGCAAAGCCGTATTATGCCATTCGATCTAGTTTAAATGCTGATCCCATATGTGTTCGTGCGTGCACGCGCATGTGTGTTTGTGTGTGTATGTAGGGGAAATGCTGATATATTCGATCTAGTGGAAATGCTGATATCATGTGGGCAGCTATCTCAGATAATGAGGATAGAAACCATCTAAGCAGCCAGATAAGGAGAGATTACAGTGTGCTAGGAATAAATAGTAAGGAAATGGTGTCAAGCAAATAGAACTGAAACTTTGGAAGATTTTTTGAAAATGATTTCTGATAGTAGAATTGGATTAGATTTTCTAAGTACAGAGAGGAAATTTATGTTTTAAATTAAAAGTCGAAAACTGATGTGTTTTGTAATCAGGAAATGAAAATTATAAACAATTTTTTATTACAGAAGGAATTTAATTCTAAAATTCAATCCAGACATAGCAATATAAGGAGTAGCCACGCTGAGTATTTTGCACTGCAGAAGTTTGAGTGGTTCTGAACATCAGTCGTAAACTGCACCCATTTAGTAATCTGAGGTCGGCCACGAAGTATTGAACAAGTTTTAAAACTTTAATATTAGATTCCTTCTCGGGTTTGCCGATATTTAATAAGCATTACTTTTAATTTAAAGTTTTAAAATAAAGTCCTGCTTCTGCACATAATGTATTTAGTGCTTCGTTTAGTCGCAAAAGGAGGTCAGTTCTGTGTTGCAGTTTCCAGTTACAATTACTATATACGAGCGAGCGCCTTCTGTATTACTAGTCGATAATGTTGTTGTAATACAAAATATATTAAATAAACAGTTCTGGTATATAATCCATCATACATAGAACACACGTATCGTCCTCTCAAGCGTTGTTTTTACTTATACGTCTTTACGTTCGCCCATATCCAGAACCATTTCTATTTATATATAAACTTATAAATTTAATTGTTGTACGTTGTGTTTCCACTTATCTCTTTTCCCTCCGTTTCCTAATCAGTGTTTAACTCATGTTCTTTTATTCTATTAATGGAGTAGAATCAACTCAATGCCATTCATGTAACGCACTTCTTCAGCTCGTAAACATATGCTTTGTAGAATTCACTCAAACAGATATTATTTTATAAATAAATAAAGTCTCTTAAATCACAATAAACCTTTTAATTGTGTTATTCTGTACGTTTCATTTCCGAAGCAATCATTTTCCGAAGACATAACTAAAAACTAAAAGAATACGTAATGTACATCTAAGGCTTAAAAACGTGTTTTGTAGTTTAAGAGGTTTAATTTATTTATAAAAAATACGTTATACTACAATAATACAACTGTAAAGTAGAAGAGTCCGGAACAAAGGAGTGTACACATAAGAAGGGAAATGAAACCTCAGCAAGAATGCAAACAGAGCAAGAAAACAGAAGCAGAAGAAAGGGAAATGCTCTGGAAGAGGGGAATTCGGAGAATGTAACCGAAACAAAGATAGCACCATTTTATCCTCAATGTCTGAACGTCACCGAAAGATAGTAAACTATCGTAGTTACAATGTTTAGCGGAGAGTAAGCATCGGTTTAACTATGAAAACCCGTTACCAACTCTTAAAGAGTTTGAATTAATAGTAATCAGTAAAGTTAGTGAGATTGCACTTTCTTTACAGCCGTCACTGAGATTTCACTTTCACTACAGCCGTCACTAGTTAATTATTGGCTTCTACAAAACTCTTCCGACATAACTTTACACTTTACACTCAAACAGATAATTATTTTATAAATAAATAAAACCTTTTAATTAACAAAAAAGCTTTTAATTGTGTTCTTCTGTACGTTTTGATTGCAAAACAATCATTTTCAGAAGACATAACTAAAAATTACAAGAATAGGTAATGTACATTTAAGGTATAAGAAACGTTTTTTTTGTGGTTTAGGAGATATGATTTATTTATAATAAATACATTAAACTACATTAGACTATATTTTCCCCAGGCTATTATAGGTATTAGTCTTGTTTTTAAATCAATCAAGTTGTCTTACAAATATAATTCATAATAATATACATATTCTTACTAGTAAATAAAATATAGGAGAGAATTGTAAACTTCAGAAAATAGGTTATTTTGAGGTATATAATATCCCTTTACAAAAATATTACTTTAATTCTCAGAACGTCTCGTAAGTCCACCCCTAGTTTATATTAATAACTTTATGTATGCCTTAGCAAACGTACTTAGTAAGCAATACCTCTAACGTTTAGAAGAACCACAATTTCCCAAGTTATTTTAAACATTATTAAGCATGGAAGGTTTAGGAAGCGATTTTGTGTTAATATTTACCTTTACAGTTTATTCCACTCGCATTACTAGCAGCTTCTTCCTTTAGATGCAGTGTTGCCTATCTCAGTCCAGTACCTACTGTCCAATGTGTCACTAAATTCTTTCAACTCAGTCATTCCCTTTTCACACTTGACACTGACATTTACCATGCGTCAGATAGACCATTGCCATATCTGTGACGTGTAATAGCCCTTTCGTATTACTTGCTCATCACACTGCACCACTGACGGATTATTAGTTTAGGTTTGAGAATGATATACATTACAGCATTTCTCTGAGGACAACAAAACCATCGCAGTGAATAATAACACCTAAAACATTAAATTAAGCACCTAATCGAAACCGAACAGTAAACTAGACCTTGATAAATTATATGCCACAAGAACACATTCAGCATTTAAAACAATATCCCTCACACATCGATTGTCGAATGCAGAGCACCCTAGAAGAGAGATGTGTTTGATAACGCCTGTCAAATTGAAAACTCCGAGTTTGAATAAACATTGTCCAATAGATGGAATGTTTCTCTAATAAGGTTTCCATAGTAAAATAAATAACCACTCTTACAAAATATATTGTACAAATACTCATCGCATATTAAATAAGAAGGAAAAATACAATATCTTTTTACAAGGTAGGTTTTACTTTAAAATATATTTCCGTGAAGGTTGTTGCGGAAAAGGGTATCCACATAAATAAACGTTTCAGATATGTGTGTGTGTGTGTGTGTGTGTGTGTGTGAGTGTATGTGCGTGCGCGCGCGCGTGTGTGCCTGTGTGTATGTATGTATTTGTGTGTATGTGTGTGTGTGTGTGTGTTTTGTGTGTGTGTGTGTGTGTGTGTATGTTTTGTGTGTGTGTGTGTGTGTGTGTGTGTGTGTGTGTGTGTGGTGTGTGTGTGTGTGTGTGTGTGTGTGTGTGTGTGTGTGTGTGTGTGTGTGTGTGTGTGTGTGTGTGTGGTGTGTGTGTGTGTGTGTGTGAGTGTGTGGTGTGTGTGTGTGTGTGTGTGTGTGTGTGTGTGTGTGTGTGTGTGTGTGTGTGTGTGTGACCATACTAGGAAAAAGGGACTAACTTGCTAGTGGGACTAACTTGCTAGTGGGACTAACTTGCTAATGGGACTAACTTGCTAATGGTAACTAAGGTAAAGAATATAACGTTATATTTGGGTAAGAAACCAATTTATCATAGGAAAAAGCTTTCAGAGAATTTTTTATGAAATGAAATGGATGTTTATCCCAACATTTGATCAAAGAACAACTATTTTAAATTAAAGGTGAAAGATGTGCTAAAGAATTATCTGTTTACAAAGACTTGACTCCAATGATTGGGATTATAAATTCACTACAACTGGTAGTAAAATGCAAAACCACATAAAAAATATAATTGTATAGACCAAAGTCGAAATTGTAAATATTATGAAACAATATGTGTATTCTTGAATATAACACAGCGTAACAGTTGGCATACACCTATTAAATTAGAAATATATTGGTCGCAGAGAGAAAATAAAATAAGGAAAATAACTCTCTAGCAAACTTACCATTTTGAAAAGGGTAAATTTAAAACATTTTCACGTAGTTATATGCTCGTTAGTGGTTCTAATCATAAGACCCTCAAGTTATCCAGGCTTTTACGTTCAGTAAAGAAGATATTCATATCAATCCCCCCCCCCCAGTTAATATGGGTGAAATACTTCGTAACTTTAATCATAAAGAAAAATGAAACTGAATAGGAAAACAATACGATTTTAATCGGATAACATCTACTCTAAAGGGAAATCCATTTACTTATGATAAGTGAGTAGCCTAACCTGTGATATTTCTCCCTGAATCTAGCTTCCTAAATGTCGCATTTAAATCTCTTATATTTCGTATTAAAAAATTTGTATTTCATTTCACATTCGACAAACTATTCGCTGGCATTACTATTTATCCCAGTGAGAAGGTAGTAAGAAGTTGAATTAGCCTCTTCTTAATATAGGCTGTTATAGAAAAGGGTAAATACCAAAGTTTTCTTTGATATAAAGGGAAATCATATTTAGATACCTCAGAGGAAAAATTGATTTTAGTATTATAGATTATACAAAATTCCTTACTTTTGCTATTCTTATCAATCTAAAACAGTTGTAGAGGTTTTAAGCATTATATATAGAAAAAATAGAAAAACGTCGTTAAAATTTAAGAATACCACTAAGCATGATACCACCAAGCATGAAACTACTACACATGAAACTACTAAGAATGACACTACTAAGCATAAAACTACTAAACATTAAATTACTAAACATGAATCTACTAGGCATGCCACTACTAAACATGAATCTACTAAGCATGTCACTACTAAACATGAATCTACTAAGCATGCCACTACTAAACATCAATCTACTAGGCATGCCACTACTAAACATGAATCTACTAAGCATGCCACTACTAAACATGAAAATACTAAACATGAATCTACTAGGCATGCCACTACTAAACATGAATCTACTAAGCATGCCACTACTAAACATGAATCTACTAAGCATGCCACTACTAAACATCAATCTACTAGGCATGCCACTACTAAACATGAATCTACTAAGCATGCCACTACTAAACATGAAAATACTAAACATGAAACTAATAATCATCACAACACCAAGCATGCCACTACTAAACATGAAACTGTTAAACATAAAATTACTAAACATGCCAGTACTAATTATGAAACTACAGTACTAGTTATGAAATTACTAAACATGAAACTACAACACACCAAACTACTAAGCATAAAGCTACTAAGCATGCCACTAATAGAAATGAAACTATTAAGCATGAAGCTACTTAGCATTAAACTATTAAGGATGAAAATAATTAGCATGACTCTAATAAGCATGAAAATACGAAGCATGCACTACTAAGCTGGACACTACTAAGCATGACACTAATAAGTATGGTACTACTAAAAATGAAACTACTAAGCATGACACTACTAAGTATGCAACTACTAAGCATTACAATAATACGTATGACACTACTAAGTCTGACACTACTAAGCTGGACACTACTAAGCATGACACTAATACGTATGACACTACTAAGCATGCAACTACTAAGCATGGCACTAATACGTATGACACTACTAAGCATGAAACTAATACGTATGGTACTACTAAACATTAAACTACTAAGCATGACACTATTAAGTATGACACTTCTAAGCATGACACTACTAAGTATGACACTACTAAGCATGACACTACTAAGTATGCCACTACTAAAAATGAAACGACTAAGCATGACACTACTAAGCATGACACTACTAAGTATTACACTACTAAGCATGCCACTACTAAGTATGACACTACTAAGCATGACACTACTATGTAAGACACTACTAACATGAAACTACTAAGCACGCAACTACTAAGCATGACACTAATACGTATGGCACTACTAAACATGAAACTACTAAGCATGACACTACTAAGCATGACACTAATACGTGTGACACTACCAAACATGAAACTACTAAGAATGACACTACTAAGAATGACACTACTAAGCATGACACTACTAAGTATGACACTACTAAGCATGACACTACTAAGTATGGCACTACTAAACATGAAACTACTAAGCATGACACTACTAAGTATGACACTACTAAGCATGAAACTACTAATCATGACACTAATACGTATGACAGTACTAAGCTTGCAACTACTAAGCATGACACTAATAAGTATGACACTACTAAGTATGACACTACTAAACATGAAACTACTAAGCATGACACTACTAAGTATGACACTACTAAAAAATGACACTACTAAGCACGAAACTACTAAGAATGACACTACTAAACATTAAACTACTAAGCATAAAGTACTAAACATGAAACCACTAAATATGAAACCACTAGGCATGGAACCACTAAACAATAAACTACTAAGCCATTAACTACTAAGCATTATACCACTAAGCATGACACTACTAACCATGAAACTACTAAGCATGAAACCTCTAGGCATGAAACCACTAAGCAATAAACCACTAAGCATTACACCACTAACCATGACAATACTAAGCATGAAACTACTAAGCATGACAATACTAAGCATGAAACTACTAAGCATGACACTACTAAGCATGATACTACTAAGCATACAACTAATAACCATGAAACTGCTAAGCATGAAACCACTAAGCATAAAGCCACTTAGTATGACAATACTAAGCATGAAACTATTACGCATGAAACCATTAGGCATGAAACCAGTAATTATGGAACCACGAAGCAATAAACCACTACACATGAAACCATTAGGCAATGAGCCACTAGACACGAAATCAGCATGCAACTAATATGCATGAAACTACTAAGTATTAAACTACTAAACATGAAACCATTAAGCATGAAACCAGTAAGCATGAAACCTCTAAGTATAAATTCCACTACTCATGAAACCATTAAGCAGAGACCACTAAGCATAAAACCACTAAGGACGAAACCACTAAGCATGAAACCACTAAGGATTAAATCAAGCAGAATAAAAACGCATTAGGTATGGAATCAATAAACGTTAAAGCAATAAGCATGAAACCACTAAGTATGAAACCACTGAGTGTTAGAACAATAAGCAAGAAAACATTAAGAATGAAATCACTAAGCCACTAAGCATAAAGCCAATAAGGACGAAAACACTAAGCATGAAACCACAAAGGATGAAATCATTAAGCATGAAACAATTTATAAAAAGGAATAAGCACGAAACCACTAAGCATGTAACCATCTAGGCATGAAATCACTAAACACGAAACCACTAACAATGAACCCACTAAGCACGAAACTACTAAACACGATACCACTAAGCATCAAACCACTAAGCAGAATATGACTAAGCACGACACCACTAAGCATAAAATCTCTAAGAATGAAACTACTAAGAACGATACCACTAAGCATAAAACACATAGGAACGAACACTAAAAACGAAACCACTAAGCATGAAACCTATAAGCACGATACCACTAAGCACGAAATCACTAAGCACAATACAAAAAGCATGAAATCACTAAGCATGAATCCTCTAAGAATGAAACGACTAAGAACGAAACCACTAAACATGAAACCACTAAGCACGATACCACCAGGCAGGAAATCATTAAGTACGAACCATTAAACTCGAAATCACTAACCACTAAACTACTAAGCACGAAACCACTAAGCATGAAACAACTAAGAACAAACCACTAAACACGAAACCACTAAGCATGAAACCACTAAGCACGAGACTACTAAGCCCGATACTACTAAGCACGTTACCACTAAGCACGAACCACTAAACAGGAAACCACTAAGCACACACCACTAAACACAAAACCACTAAGCACGAACCACTAAAAAAGAAACTACTAAGCACGAAACTACTAAGCATGAAAACACTACGTACGAAGCCACTAAGCACGAACCACTAAACACGAAACCACTAAGCATGAAACCTCTAAGCACGATACCAATAAGCACGAAACTAATAAATACGAAACCACTAAACCTAAAACCTCTAATCTCGTTACCACTAAGCACGAAACCACTAAGAACGAACCACTTAACATGAACCACTAAGCATGAGGTTTCTAAGAACGATACCATTAAGCCGAAATTCACTAAGAATAAACCACTAAACACGAAACCATTAAGCTTGAAACCACTAAACATGAAACCACAAAGTTTAAAACCACTAAGCACGAAAACTAAGCACGTACCTCGAAATCACTATGCACGAAACTATTAAGTATGAAACCAAAATAGGTTAGATTATTTTAGGTTTTCTACTACAAAAACACATCTCAACAAAATAAGGAATATTTGTAAACCTCTAAATGAAATTTTACGCTTTAATGACTAAATACGCTTTTTAGTAATCATTACCAAGATCTCCGCAAACCCATAAATTACTCCATCAGCTTCACCAGAGCCAATTACTTCCCACCCTTTCTCATTTTAGTGTTCCGGATATTCTGATTAAAACGTTTTCATCGCTTAACTCTAGCAGCCTTATTGTAAAGGGTTAAGAACAGCAGCAGGTGTTTACTGTTGTAATTAATTTACAATTAATCGCTGAAAACCAGACGCAAATAATTTACACAATAATTTCTAAATTCATAACTTTTATGTATTGGCACCGGAACAGATATTCGTTTTTATTTCAGTGTTTCTGTTCATTCTGTGTTAAATTGTGTTCTCGCAACAAACTAACGGTGCCTAACGATGACAATTACTGATAACCTACCTACATCTTGTTAGTGAATTTAACACTCCAATGCACATTTGACTTTGAAGTTGTCAACATAAATCCAGAGACGGGATTGCTCGTAACTAGGTGATGTATTGGATTAATTATGGGAACACGACCTCTAGAGTGAAGGAGAAAGGTATTAAAATTTCAACCCCTAATAAAGCTGCCAGATCAGGGGGCATTAGAATGCAGGTTACCTTATATATATATATATATATATATATATATATATATATATATATATATATACAATAAAAATTTTCTTTCCATTTACATATATAAATGTCACATACTATAATGTACTTACCGCTGTCTTCTAATGCTCGAAAATAAAACACTGTTCTGCTTTCGAAACTCCACTCGCAATCACATCAAGTAAAAATTCCACATAAATAAATAATACAAACAAAAAAAATATTTGTATTCTACTCTTTTGTGCATTTCAGTTACCAAGTAACCATACTCAGAGGCATTACAATACATACTGTCATGAGTATGTGAGTATAAGGATGTATGACTAACATTCGTATGTATTGTCATGTGTCTGAGGATGATTGTTTGGTAACCGAAATTTACACAGGACTAGGACAAAGAGATTTGTGGTGAGAATTTTTGTTTGTATTATTTATTAATAATAAACCACAGTAAATAGTTCCAAGGTAATATAAAAATTCTACATTCGCAAATGTGTAAGTGATAAGTGAACACAAGAAAGTAGTAGCTAATCCCCGATGAAGAAAATATTTCCATCGAAACTAGTCTGTATGTATTATGAAATTATTGTCTTGTGAACCTGTAAGTAAAATATTTTAATATATACCGTTACTAGAAAAGAGTTTATTATATTTTAATATATATATATATATATATATATATATATATATATATATATATATATATATATGTATAGTGGTCCTCAATATATGGAAGAAAATACATGAAGGGAAAACATCCACCAAAGGAACACAGTGACAAGCGAACGTGTAGCTTAATAAACATTTCATCATCACGTCTCTGGCTCTGGCTATAGGTTATGTAACAATGTTTTCTTAAATAATTTCTGCAAGTCCCTTCTATCTGGATTTCGCCCTTATTTGTAAATTATTAATAACAGTTAGAAACATCTGTTGCGGTTCTTAATCGAGCAGATGTTCAACAAACTTTTAATCAGAATATCTAGATAAAGAAATTGCGGAAGGGTGGAGTAATTTGCTGTTTAAAATTAATGGGGTACTTTATGGAGTTCTGGAGGGTTAGATAATGATGACTGTAGGGGCTAATTTCGGGAATTTTATCACAAACAGCATCCCTAATGAGAGTATAAATTTATTGAGATATTTTAAAATAATGCCGTATGAAAGTTGTAAATTTGTGACATTTATTTTCCTTACTATCTTTACGTAGTTAGATATTATATTAATATAATTATTGGTAATTATATATGTTAATTGTTATATTTAACTCATTGAATATGTGAACACAAACGTTTAACCCGTGATGATTGCCAAAGAATTTGTTGAGAAATAAATCAAGATTTTATGTTGGTTAATCTGTGCTTAAATGCGATCGAGAAACTATTAAAACTTAACTTCCATTGAAATGTTGGCAGAGCATTGTAATTTCGGTCAATTAAAGGCATCTTACTACGATAAGATATTTTGTTACCCATTGAAGATGTATGTCTGAGGCCTTAAAGATGTTAAACACGGTTGATAGGATGCATCACATGTCGTTCCTCAAACTTTGTTTCTTTAGGTTTTGATGAAATTATAAAAGTGCATCATAATAAAAACATAATTTTAATACATTATAAGTTTATTTTAATGGTTCTGGTTTAGACTGCATTAAGAAAGTAAAAAAAATTGCCTAAGAGAGAAAGTCTCCTGCAATTAGAATAAGCGTGGCTTTGTGATTAGGCCAACGTGCATCAGCAACAATTTCGTTATCCTACATTGACTTCTTTCTTTTGTCTCCCACATATCAACCGGTTGAGCGACGCAGAATAATTTTGCTTTGTCACACTTCCAGTGCTTGGTATATCACCTGTCTATATTATGACACATACACAAGCGCGGGCGTACACACACACACACACACACACACTTTACACAACACAAGCTACATAAAACATAAACACCACAACATTTAGTGGCTTGTGTCTGTCAGTGTTTATTCTTGTTGCTATCAAACTTGTGCAATTGAAGCAAACACTTGAACAAGCAGTCGTGTTACATTTAACTGATGTCACCAGAACACTGTTGGAATACGTTAATGTTTCTTTAATTAATCCAACAGTTCTAATGCTGTCTTTAATAGTTTACCCGAATGTAGGTCCATCTGATTGTTTTTGTACACTTTCTGTATCAAAACCCTCTCACTCTTGCTCGTACTCATCAGTTGTTAAACATTATGTGATCATAATCTCTCCGGTAGTTGTTGGTTTTGGACAGCCGCTCATTTTTGTTGCTAATTTTATTTTACCCAAGAGACTTGAAATTAGCTGCTATTTGTAATACAAGTCCACATTCAAAGCCTTTATTTCTTTTGACCCATTACATTTACTACTTGAATTAAATTCATCTCAGCAGTTAACCTATAATTTAGTTTATAATTTAATGATAAACGTAATTAATTTTAAATCCATATAGGTAGCTTTTGGATAGTAACCTAACCTAACCTAACCTATTCTAACCCAACCCAACATAACATAACATAACATCATATAACATAACATAACATAACATATTATAACATAACCTAACCTAACCTAACAAAACCTAACCTAACAGAACTCAACCTAACCTAACCAAACCTGACCTAACATTACTAAACCTAACTAACCTAATATAACCTAACTAACCTAATATAACCTAACCTAACCTACCAATTCACAATAAAATTAATACTTTCATGTCTATTAAGTAGTGACAAATCAACAAAATATAAATCCAATAGGTAATATAAGAAGCTAGTAATAACTGTCAAAGCCTAAGATAATAGTCAATGTAGACTATAATAACTATTTTATTATTACTTAATGGCTTTTAGTTAGTCTTATAATAAGTAGTTGCATAATAATTAATTCATTTTTAGTTATTTAGTCTAATTTGTATTTAATGTTATTTCGTTGGTGTTTGAAATATACTCTTGTCGCCTATTCTTTATACCTAACCTAACTGTTTCAACAGCTGTTGCACATAGGTATTCCACTAACCTCTCACTCTTCATCTCTAATCTCTTCAGTTTCCATATATAATTGAACATTTTTCTATGATTCCTAACATTACAATTTCTTTTTTGCATAGGCATTTCGGAATGACTCCATTTTCCAAACTTAATGCATACTGTTCGCCCAAACCTTGAGTTTGTCATTATGTACCGTTAGCCATGCCAACATCCCTTTCACACCTCGCTTCCTATTGGTACATGACTTCTTTCGACTCCTGGCATTTATCTACTTACTAACTCCTAAAAACAACGTCCGACTTATTTGTTCCCTTATTACATTTTCCATTTTTAACTTCGCTTTATAAATTTCTAAATTTTCTAAAATATTTTAACGTCTTCCTTTATTAACATACTTTAAAACCTTCATTGCCTTTTTCATTTCTTCCGGTCTAAGGCTCTCTTTAAACAATTGTGTAGCATTATTCGAAATATTTATCTCATATTTAAGTGACCCTATGTGCTACATATTTGGTCAAAGTTTCGTTCAATTCTTCTATATAAGGCAATTAAATTGAACTTTATAAACCACGTTTATGCTAAACTTATTTATTCTTTCTATATTAGCCTCACCTTTGATTAATTCTTTAATGTGTTGTTAGTTTTCATTTCAGTTTCTATATTATATTTCTTAAAACGTTTTCCTATATTATAACCTTCTTTTTCCGCATATGTGAATTTATCCCAATTCTGTCTGTTTAATTCTTTTTACGAACTTTTTATTTTACTTCTTCTTGCCTTAGTTATCCTAAATAACACCCAAGAATGCGGTTCCGAAACTCGTCAACAAAGGAAAATAATGTAATTTTACTAAAGGCAAAACAAATGTACCCAAATATATACAAATAATCCTACAGAAATGAAGATTAGTATATTAAAAATTTCATCAGTTTTCCATTTAAGCTTAGCTTTTATCTATCATCTTAAGCTCTTCTTTTATTGTTGATCCTAACCAATTGCTTGTGTTGAATCGATATTTTCAATTCTTCCCTGCATGTGCTGCAATATATTTTAGTTACATTCCTAAAAAAAGTAATATGACAAAGTAGTTCCTTAGCTTAATAAATGTGATCGTAAACTTTCGAGTATATTCACGGATTTTAAACACAACCAAAAGCAGCCTTAATTTTTTACCTTACATTTTCACTACTAAAACACAGATATTGCTAATGCCCCCAGATTAATACGTGATACCTCTATGCGTGTAATACCACCCACGTCTCACTGAAACATATAGCTAATGTATATAAGCAACGCCACTTAGCAAGGCAAGGCAAACATCACACAGCAATGAGGTTTAAGCTGCAATTTTGTATCACAAGCAACGCCACTTAGCAAGCCAAGGCAAACATCACACAGCAATGAGGTTTAAGCTGCAATTTTGTATCACAATTTACACCTTCGGTTTTTTTCAAGGTTCTATACATTATAGAAACACATTTAAAACATTGCATAATTAGGAACGCGGCAGCGATCGTCGCTTGTTTGCAAGCATTTTACAATAGACTGCAAATATTATTAACGTGAATAGTCCGGGAAGGACGAAATCACTTATCTTCATCACGGTAGACAGCAGCTATATTTTCGGAAACGAACCTTCTCATATAACTTCTTAGTTTATGTCGTTCACTTGTCCTACCTAATTGTAGATTTCGATATCCCTCTTTTTCTATTACGTCTATTATTAACCACTCTCTTTATATATCTTGTTCAAATTTTCTATCGTTAATAAAATACACTTTATTCATCCATTCAAGAATTTTTTTAAAATTTGAAGTAGATGATATTTCATAATAATACAATTCTTTAAAATAATTCATTAAATTAATTTAATTAACAAATTTAAAATTTACATAGGAGAAAAACATTTCACAGAAGGAACTCGATATACAATATAATTACTTCATCTCATTTGGTTTAAAATAAGTAATATCATATGATTTCATTAAACAGCTGATTTTATGTTATACTTTGTGGGCTATAACAGCTGTTTCAACTCATAGGTTATGTTACTTTATTTATAATAATTGTTTTATTTAATAAAAAGTAACTAAATAAATTTGTGTTTTTGTAGTTTGACTTCAAGTAGGAATTAACTTTATTTTATTTTTGTTTAAATTACTTGTTACATGAAATATCATGAAACTCTTAATTTTATTACAATTCTTCTACTAAACAACATGAGTGAGTGAATAATAAGTATATTTTTACGATTGAAATTCTGAAAAAAAATAAATAAATATAAATAGAGTGTGAACTAATAGTAATAATTGAAAAAATATGTTTCGTTTTGACCAAGTGTCGTAAGAGCTAATAAAATAATTCGTGCTCATACTAAATAACTACGACTTAGCTTAGTTATGATGTGTATCCATTCCGTAGCCTTCAAGTAGTGTGTAACTCACTGTGAAAGAATAAAATCTTTGTCTTTCGTTTCAACATTAGCGATATTGTACACTTTACACAGCTTTCAATTTATTTACGTATAAATACTTGCTAACGTTTTACACAGAGTCGGTTTAGCATTTCCACAAAGCGCTGAACCAAGTCACCACCAGCAGAGCCTTTACGAAATCTCGTTACTGAATTTCACATTAAATTACACATTCGACATTGACGCTGATGTTATAAATGCAGAGACGAGATTGTTTGTGACATTAAGTGATTTATTGGATGACTTTGTGGGATTAATTGTGGGAATATGGCGTCTAGGGTGAGGGAAGGAATGAGTGAAAATTGTATCACAGACAGCGACGGGCTGACAGATGAGCGACGTCACGGGTTACCTTGCACTAGACGTAACTGAAGGATATGCCTAAGTCTATAAATACTTCTTCGTCATTTGACATAATTCCTTACCAATGTTATACTCTCACAACCAAACTGCTAATAACACGTGAGAAATATACTTTGGGTAACTTTCGCAGTACTCGAATCATTTTTTTAGTTTTTAATTCCTACTATTAGTTTACGTTTCTCTTCGTATTTCATGCTCAAATTTTCAATCGGTAATAAAATACCTTTTATTTATCCACTCAAGCTCAAATAGAACTACTAAAAATGCTAGTGAATAACAGTTGATTATAATACAGCTTTTTTCGAATATTTTCTACTAACTAAATTTATAAAAAATAATAACTTTAGTTTTTCTTCGAACTGTATTACTACATGTTTGAAATTCCAGCACTCAACTGCTATGAAAATTTGAACAAGATGTATACACACACACACACACACACACATATATATATATATATATATATATATATATATATATATATACACAAACACGCGCGCGCGCGCACACACACACACACACACACACACACACACACACACACACACACACATATATATACACGCGCGCGCGCACACACAAACACACTCACTCACACACACACACACACATATATATATATATATATATATGTATGTGTGTGTGTGTGTGTGTGTGTGTGTGTGTGCGCGCGCGCGCGCGCGTGTATATATATATATATATATGTATGTGTGTGTGTGTGTGTGTGTGTGTGCGCGTGTTTGTATATATATATATATATATATATATATGATACACTATTATTATTGGTTTATTTGTAATTATTTAATAAAACGTACCTAGTTACAATGAATCCTCTTTCAAGGTTTAATCTTACGTAACTTGTTTTATTTGTTATTTTTTATTATTCTTTGGGGTATTGGGGATCTTTCTAATATTTTCATTGTAATATATTATACCCTTGTGCTCTTGATATTGTATATAAGAAGTAACTATAATAAAATATTTATCTGATAAGTAAGAACTGATTCGACAGCCAATACAAAAAATAACACTTTGTAGGTAAAAAGGACTGTAAATATAGTTACTTTTGAGATGAAGTACATAAAATAAACCTTACACAGGGGGGGGGGGGTGCAAACCTGCCACTCGTTTGCAGTTGTTTTTCTGTTACCACAACCTTCGCAATTTAATGTTCACATTAGTTATTATTAAACATATAGTTTTAAGAGTGGATATCTCCTCACCATCAATAACTTTTGAGTCAGATCTTCTTTATAGGCGTCTTGTTCAACTCTTGTTTAGTCGGCCTTAATATAGAGGATTCTTACCCAATTCTTCGTATTTCAGAAGTTTTCCTAAATCAAATTTTTCATTCTAAAAGGCATTTATTAAATTATCAAATCGTCTGTTAGTCTTTGCCCTCGTTGTATCAGACACCGATTTGAAGGTTCCAAAGCTGACAGAATACCAAGATTTGTTTTTTTAATATTTAAGCCTGTCTTTAACACACATTTCTGTTTTTAATTAATGCATAAATTCTCAAAATGGAAATAACTGACACTATATTTTTACTACGTATCTATTACAGTTATCGACTAGATATTTTAATCTGGAACTATGTAGCGCAGACCTACAAAAAGATATCGAAATTTGACAGCAGAAATGGCTCCGTGTTGATTGCGGTCAGTTCGGATTGCAGTCATGGCAAATATCGTGTAGGTTGCGGTCACACCAAAAATGCTACAAAAATCCTAATAATTACTTGTTCGGATTGCGGTCAAATATTGCAAATTTTAAATCAAGTTTGTAGTTAGGTAGTGGGATTACCGGGCTACGTCAAGTCTCAATCCGGATTTCCTTGCTAGGACTGCCCAAGTCTTAAACTGGGGTGAAAAATACTATGGGACAGGCCAGAGAATTAGCCCGGTAATCCAACAACCCCATCCCACTCCATCTGAAACTGCCAATAAAACCAAGCTATTACAAGAAAATTGTCATTACACTCGTGATTCGCCGCCTTTAGCACAGTTTAAAGTATTTGTTGTTGTTAATTTTTCATTTGAGAGTAATTTCCTCAGTATAGTATACTTTGTTGTGTTTTGTGTGATGGAGGTAATCCCTACGGAGAAGGGAAAACCTTGTGCGCTGTATAAGGGGTGCGCTTATAGAAAATATTGTGAGAATAAACAAAGGGTAGTGACATGGGTGTGCCTCAAAGAGAGATCAAGCCGATGCAAGGGACGACTTGTAACAGAGGATAATATTGAAGTCCGAGTCATCGACAACCAGTGTGTGCCTGATGAAATCGTATAGTCTTTGTCCTCGTTGTATCAGACGCCGCTTTGGGGGTTGAAATGACGACAGAATGTCAAGATTTGGTTTTTTATATTTAAGCCTGTCTTTAACACACATTTCTGTTTGTAATCAATGCATAAAATCTCAAAATGGAAATAACAGACACTATATTTTTACTACGTATCTATTACACGTATCGACTAGATATTTCCATCTGGAACTATGTAGCGCAGAACTACAGAAAGATATCGAAATTTGACAGAACAAATACCATGGCAACATTTTTAAACCTTGTTCAAATAATAAATTATTTAACTGCTTGGCAGTGACTGAAGAAGAAGTAAAACAAAGAAGAAGAAAAATGAGTGCAAGAAGAGGGGAACACAAAAGTAAATAACCTATATATTATCGGTCTATAGTGTTATATAACGTTTAAACGACCGTACAATGATTGACATAACAAATCTATGTCACAAATATGTATTTTACTACTTATGCGAATCCTAGAGCGGAATGTCGCCGTATCTCACAATGCAATTCGACCATTAACAATGGCAACAATTTAGACATAATGTATTTGTTCGCTTGTCCTACTTCAGAGCTTCCACTTAAACAGTGAAATTGCTCGGTATCGAGCTGTTGCAATAAAACAACAAGCAATATAAATTCACAGCTTTTTACACGGAAGCGAATATTGTTTCCACTTTCTGTTGCTATAGTTGCAATTTATAGCTCCCTATGAAACTGATTTTATCAGATATTTTGTTGAAATTATTTGGCTTTTGATATTTTGTAGGGTTGTGTGTGGAACTTGTATAATCGGTTTGAACAATAATGAAATGTGTATAGCGCATTTATTTATTAGGTACAATGCGAGAAAAAATTGGATTGGCTAGATATCCAGTTTTGTCTGACGGTCGGTATATGCTGGCGGAATGTGTTAATATATACATATATATATATATATATATATATATATATATATATATATATATATATATATATATATATATGATGAAATGTTACTATCTGGAGTACATCCGTTCATTCTGCAGTCCATAAATTCGCAGTTCCGACGTTTCGCTAGAATCTCATCCAGCATTGACGAGGTGAACCCAACAACAGTAGAAGAGCGAGTGAAGAGCGCAGATAGCTCGGCTCCTATATATAGAGGAATGAAGCCACGCCCATTGACGTCAATACACACACTGACGTCAATCCACACACACCTGATCCAAACAATTACTCACATTCCTTTGCCTTTGTTCACCTTTCTGCCGATAAAATCTATCAATGACACACTTCCAAACTGCGGGCAAATTCAAAGTATCATCGCGTTTGTTAAGACGTGTTTGTCTTAACAAACGCGATGATACTTTGAATTTGCCCGCAGTTTGGAAGTGTGTCATTGATAGATTTTATCGGCAGAAAGGTGAACAAAGGCAAAGGAATGTGAGTAATTGTTTGGATCAGGTGTGTGTGGATTGACGTCAGTGTGTGTATTGACGTCAATGGGCGTGGCTTCATTCCTCTATATATAGGAGCCGAGCTATCTGCGCTCTTCACTCGCTCTTCTACTGTTGTTGGGTTCACCTCGTCAATGCTGGATGAGATTCTAGCGAAACGTCGGAACTGCGAATTTATGGACTGCAGAATGAACGGATGTACTCCAGATAGTAACATTTCATCATATTTTTCCATCCGTGAAGGAATACGTATCAGCATATATATATATATATATATATATATATATATATATATATATATATATATATATATATATAAATATATATATATGTGTGTGTGTGTGTGTGTGGGTTTGTGTGTGTACAATGACTTATGCCATCATCAGTGACTACTATTTTACAATTGAATCTAGATTGCAGTTGTAGCCGTAGTTGTAGTTACAGCTGTAAATCTGTAGCAATGTCACTGATAATGATAACACAAGTAATTGAAAGTAAAGCGTATAAAAGTAAATTGTATTGTTTTGTGAGTTCGTGTGCAGTTACTTATTTATTTATCTAACCCTCCGTTCAAAATGAGGAAAATGTAACATTTTTACACGCATAGTGGTGATTACCTCACTCTAATTTTTTAAAATTTGTTTAAATTATTTTGCTTTAGCATCAAACATATTAATTATTTTTATAATATTTTTAGTCCTAACTACTAAAAGTTTCTTTTGTTTATTAATAGGTAGAGTTAGTTTAAATATTTATTTAAATGCAACAAATCCCACTAGCAATCCTGTGTAACGTGGCTACACGCGTAGGCGGGGAATTCCTTGCCGACTTAGGACTTTGATATGGAGTTTTAGAAAATACTTTCTAAATTAATATAGTCTTTTCAATTAAAATTCATGTTGAGAAATAAGACTAATAATCTATATTACAAGGTATATATACACACACACACATATATATATATATATATATATATATATATATATATATATATATATATATATATATATAAATCAAACAATGATGTTTTAAATATAAAAGAATTACAGCGTTACATGTATAGGCGGGGATTCTCTGCTAAACCGTTTAAACTCTCTTTGTATGTTCACTATCGTCTAGAGATCCAGTAAATCATATTTTCTTGGTGCTTGGTGAGTAGAGGGAAGGTATCCTTGAGTTTACCTCAAGTACTACAGCAAGTTCAAAATTAACTAAAAAACCCTGGGATTCCCCACTGGTGGTATAAAGGAGAGGTAACAATTCTTTTATCTAATACATAGGCTTCAGGTACGGGGTTTTGGGTAAGGGTAGTGTCAGTTTTACAGTTAGTGCAAAAAAGCAAGGCAAAAGACCAAAGGAGTCAATTATACTCTAATTATGTTGTTTTTTTATCACTTTGTGTAGAGTAAAATATGAATTTTTTGTAAATGAAATTTGGATGATCATCTGTAACCAGAAAAACTTGGGAGAATTTAATTTGAAATGAAAGTTTCTATTCGATCGAATCATAAGCAAGTTGCTGCTGTCTGTGTTGATCAATCTAGTTACTCCTAGATATCTTGGAGTGGTTTTAAATATTCAGCTTTTTGTTAGTTTTTGGTGCTACCATAAGGATATAGTGTTTTATTATGAGTCGGAGATTGTACGGAGCAACAATAATGAAATAGCGTCGAGAGTGGCATTTTTATTATAGTTTAATCATTTTGTTTTCTGTAAAAAAAAATTATTTTAAAAATGTTAAAGTTGAAGGTCGGTAGCATTGGTAAATCTGGTATCAAACCAATGGAGTACTTAGGTGTTTCAAATTCGTAATAAACTCATCTTCACTTCTGCCAGGAATATTTTTATACATTTCTCTGACTTTGCTAACATTAAAATATTCTCCTTTGTTGGTTCGTTTTGGAATGACTGCGTTTGCTAAACTTAAATACTGGTTAATAGAAACAGTGGCATTTAAGTTTTGAAAATTCAATCATTCCGAAACCTTGCAAGAAAGGAAAATATTTTAGTTTTAGGACAGAGAAAAAAATGTACTTGATTGTTTTTCAAAGTATAATGCTACAAACGTTATACAAGAATTAAATGAAAATTATCCGTTCTCTGTTACTCAAAATATTTTTTAACTATATACGATTGTAATTATGTCATTATTTTATTTTAGCAAAATTAACAGCTACTGTACACAAATTTACTTTTAGTTCTATGTAATGGAAACTTTACTGTGCACGAGATGGAAGGAAGTTGGCGGGTTTGTTTAATGTCAGAGAGAAACCTTTCAGAATTAATGCAGCTGAAAATATTACACAAACCGATGGTTACGTATTAGTTTTAAACATGTCAGTTACATAACTCAGACAGTTTCGTATAACTTGTTGGTTCAACTATGGCTGCTGCCAGGTTTTAGATGAGCTCTACTTAAATTTGAAATATCTCTGTAATGACGATTTCAGCCATCTGTTTAGGTAAAATCTTTAATTGTTAATGGCGTGATATATGAAAAAACAATGATTTTTAAAAGTATGTCCCTCATATAATAAATAGCCTACAGAAAATGTATATGCTATATTCTATACAGTTCATAGTTTTTCGTCAACTGACAAGGTTGTTAGCGTTTATATCAGCAGTTCCAACCCGGAGGGTCGCGGAATGGTTTTTAGATGGGTTGCGACTAGACCCTACAACTATCAGAAACAGAAACAGAAACCATCATAAAATTCGAAGTAAATAGAGTTCTATTCTTTTAGTCATAGTTCCGTAAAGCAGTACATAATAAAACAAACACAAATATAAAACACTGTCACGTGACAACAAATAATATATATATATATATATATATATATATATATATATATATATATATATATATATATATATATAGAGAGAGAGAGAGAGAGAGAGAGAGAGAGAGCGAGAGAGAGAGAGAGAGAGCTTGGAGTTTATCCTATAAGGAGAGATGGGTCGCAGGGTGAAAAAGCTTAGGAACCACTGTTGTCTGGGAAGGCATGGGAAATCTTACATGTGTTGCGATTGTTCACTAATCAGAGATTCTAAAAAGTTATTCTTTTATCCAAAGCGTAAAGGTTAAAGTAATGGCAAATTGGTTT
>JBAIZL010000006.1:28519056-28544056 GCA_036971475.1 Prosapia bicincta | reverse complement strand
GATCAAAAAAATTCGAATTAAAACAGATCCCTCGAATAGGTCATCTTTCATTTCCGTGCAATAGCTAATTATGTTGTAACCATATCAGAGAGAATCCTGGTGAGGCAGTTGTAACCATATCAGAGAGAAACCCGGCGAGGTAGTTGTAACCATATCATAGAGAGAAATCCGACGAGGTATTTGTAACCCATGAGAACTCTTGTAATCTGCCTAATGTTCTACACTGCTCAGAGACATTTGCGTATGAATCCTTGATGTAATGAATCTTATAGTTTGCAGTTAAAAATGCCTCTCGGTATTTAGAAACGTTTCTAAATTTATAATAACAATGTAAATCTCTACAGAAACACAATGCAACCGTTTTAGGTAATCTACTATGTCTTCTCACAGACTGGGCATACTGCAGAAACCAGGTGGCAGGCATTCCGAGCACGTCTGCAGCACCTCCCACTTTGGGGAGCACATGTTGTGCCTCGATTCAGTTTATATGGATTCTGCATTTACATTACTCGATTTCACCATTAACTGTCCAAATATCTGGAACATATATTCTCTCAGTTATATTATGACTGGCTCTGTACAGTCGGTGTCCATTAAAAATGATTTTACAGCGATAAAAAATATTTGAGTCATAGATTTTAAGGTTTATTAGGATGAGAATATTATTTCCTGTAAACTTCATTTTACGAAGAGTACCCCACTTTCAGAGACTATCTAATGTAGCGAAAGAGATAAAATAAAAATATAAATTAAATAACCTAACAATAGTGGTTTTTAATTAAATAAAGCACTAAATATACGCTCTCGTGAATCGTGATTTAAAAATACGAATATAAAACATATGAAATAAAACAGGGTTTGTCTAATTATTGATTATAATTAATTAATATAATAATAATTAACTAATAATTGTAAAAGATATTTAAATATTAACTATTTCAGATGGAAAGTTCGTTATTAATAATAGAATGCACTTAAATTATCATTACAGCAAGTTTCCGAAATGCCCACCTTTGTGGTCTCGGCTTAGTGCGGCCGCTTTAATGAGAAAGACGACCTAATAAATTCTTTTTATCGTCCTAAAACAAGAAATTATGATTCAAAGCTACTCCGGTTGTTATGAAACACGTTTTATATTACGTAGCTCATTATAAACGAGTATAAATGATTTTATCGACTATATATGTTGGAAATGCTATAGCGTACAGAATTCTTTTGAATCCATTCAAAGAAAAAAATTTTTCTACAAATTTTATGTAATTTTAAGTTAATTAGAACTTAGCTAGGGAGAACAATTCTCAACGGTAAAAATAAAACAGTTAACTTTAAATCTCACTACACATTAGTCTATTAAAACAAACACACTAGTTTATTATAACCAATAGACCAGTTTCCAGGACGAGTTTTGCCTTTGTCAGTGCTTGACTACTACAAACAGTCTGTTTACATTAAACATTAGGCTTTTTAATTCTATAAAGATAACGTAATTGATTGACTGTAGACTTTATGGATCTTATTGGAAGTGAATATTTGTGAAAGGGTTATGTCGCTGTAAGTAAGATCAATGTTAGAATGAGGTAAGACGGTATTCACATTTGGTAAGACGGTGTTAGCATGAGTAAGACGGTGTTCACACTTGGTAAGACGGGGCTAGCATGAGTAAGACGGTGTTCACATTTGGTAAGACGGTGTTAGCATGAGTAAGACGGTGTTCACATTTGATAATACGGCGTTAGCACGAGTAAGACGGTGTTAGCATGAGTAAGACGGTGTTCACATTTGGTAAGACGGTGTTAGCATGAGTAAGACGGTGTTCGCATTTGGTAAGACGGTGTTAGCATGAATAAGACGGTGTTCACATTTGGTAAGACGGTGTTAGCATGAGTAAGACGGTGTTCGCATTTGGTAAGACGGTGTTAGCATGAGTAAGACGGTGTTCACATTTGGTAAGACGGTGTTAGCATGAGTAAGACGGTGTTCGCATTTGGTAAGACGGTGTTAGCATGAGTAAGACGGTGTATGTCTGGTAAAGAAATATAATATATGTGAGGCCTATAATTTATCTTCATTGCTTATGTTTTAATTAGGAGACAATAAAATTTCCTAAGCTATCAATTTATTGTCATTAGTATTTTTAGTTAATGCAATTATTCCTGCAAACTTTAAAGTGTCTCTTTATAAGACAAAATAAAGTCTTATAGTTAACGATCTGCTTAATTCCTACCTCGAAACATTTTCGCTGTCGGTATCTACATGTCTAAAGGGTTAGTGAGAGCGCGTAGGTAAAGGTAAGGAATATCGCATACCTGGACAGATCTACGCTCTATTAGAGGCAGAGGGATACAGGAACAACTAGAGGAAACAGAAGTGGGATAAATATATGTATAAGAGGGATGAGGGCGAAGGAAATTCACATTTCTGAGCGTGACACTTTATGACCCAATGTTATTGAGACATGTCTACGACTTCTGTGGTTTTAGTTTTAAATAGATCATCCAATGCGGTATTTTTATTATCGCACACAAGGATATTAGAAGATTCTGATAAAAGTAAAATTAATGTAGATACATCATGCTAACTGTAAGGAGATTCCTAGGTGATAGTAGCCATTCCCCGAGCAACTAGTCCTGCTCTCTGTTGGAGCCAGAAAGAGTTGTCTTCATGTCACGTTTATTATGGGCTTTAGTTGGATCAGGATAATACATAGCGTATTTTCACATCCACTGGTAGATGGAATAGAGACAAGGCTTCGCGCGGGAAAGAGGATTATCACGCGGGGATTACGTGGAGAAGAGAGATGTCTAGACTGATCACCCTGTAACATACTCACAGACAATATTAAGTTGATTTCGTTAGTGATGTGTGCTCCGTATTGCTCCTGGTACTATATCCTCCCAGTAGCAGAAACTAGTGAGCAGTCCTTGTACTCATCCTGTATCTGTAAAAGCAATAATCGAAAAACATTAAAGTATTGGACTCTAGGAGCTATATCCTGATTCACGTATCTAGAGCATTGTGACTAAAGTAGATAGGTTTAAGCGAACAATCTATATTCCCTACACGGATTTGTGTGACTGCATTGTAACGGAACGTTCTCTCTATGACGTAACTGCTCGAGCAATGCAAACACAACACAAAATACAGATTTACACAACTCAAGTAGCCCAGTGTACTGTGCAAGTAATATGGCAAGTGTCGGACAAGAGTATAATGCTAGGTTATGTAGTACTGTACAAGTGGTTTAAATCCAAACAAGAAATCAGCTGAAATGAACTAATTCTTATACACAGATCAGCAACAAGATTATGCCATATTCAAATCAGTGACTTTCAGTAATTTATTACTGTTAAGAAACCTTGTTTACCCATTCTTTCAAACTGATTACATATATATATATATATATATATATATATATATATACATATATATATATATATATATATATATATATGTATGTATGTATATATATTAAAAATATTCTAATTATCATTCCTGATAATGTTTCTTCGATAATTCACTGCACTCCTATACTTGTGTATACACTAAATTTTAGTGTATTTTTAGATTTTTTTAAACGCTCTTTGGTACTTTTTCGTTGTCTGTAATAGGTCGAGTTAGAAATATAAATGTCATACATAAAATTCTATCTACGTATTATAGCCATTTCATTATCTTCTTTTTACTTGGTATACCTTTTATTTATATTTACATCAATTATTTTACTTTAATCGATTTCAGAAGGTAAAAATATTTTCAAAAATTGAGTTATTTTAAAATCAATAATTTTAATGTATGTAAGCCTTAGCTGAGAATGCCAGCGTTAAACTAATAACTGTAAAATTTAAATAACTGTGTGTCACACGTTGCATTTAGTGTATCGCAATCTATGTCTTGTCACAGATTGGTCGCATTGCGAAACCAGGTGGCAGACATTCCGATCACGTCTGCAGCACCTCCCCCCGCAGTCTGCCACTTTGGGGAGCACATGTTGTGCTTCGATTCCATTCCCATGCATTCTGAATTTATATTACTCAATTTCACTGTTACTTTACAAATAACCGGAACACACTACCTTGTCAGTTATATTGTGATTTTCTGTGTACACTCTGGTTCCGGTGTAAATAGTTCTACACCCGTGAAAATAGAGTTTGAGGTATAAAATAAATTCAATGCATGATCACATAGGAGGTTTATGATTTGTGGAGGTTGTATGGAGCAAAATTCAGTAGTAATCGGCAAAGGAATACTCGAAAGTAAACGTTTTCTGTATCTTGCTTAATAAATGTCAGGTTTTCCAATGCTAATATTGAAGAATATTACAAAGTGTTTAAAAAAAGACATTTCATATTATAACAGTGGGACCAATACTTCCATACTGTTACTCAGCCAACACTCAACTGTGGCAGCTATATCATTGAACGCTGGGCTGCCAAGACTAGCTCCGCCCTATAAACCGAGGCTCGTAAGAGGGGCTGAATAGTGAAATGTTCCAGCTTCTGGTGAACAAATGGGTCAGCTACTTCATCATCTAAATCTAGAGGACAAGTGCAAGATTCTCAGCAGATTCATTATATAGAACTAAAGGACCACAAGGTGTCTCAGAAACTTCATCATCTAGACCTAGAGGGCCAGTGCAAAGTGTCTTGGCAACTTCATCATCAGGACAAGTGCCGGACTCTGAAAGGTCCATTCGTTTCGATGATACTATATCATAGTCATGACCGGTTACCATTCTGAAAGTAGCAACCGCAACCTCCCTTGACATGCCACTGGTCATGACCGGCCACCAGCCTGAAAGTAGGACATCCTATGACAGGCCACTGGTCATGAGCGGTAACCATCCTGAAGGTAGTAAGTGTGACATTCTTTGACCGGCCACTGGTCATGGTAGGTGACAATCTTGAAGGTAGTAACTGCGACATCCCTTGACAGGTCATGACAGGTCACAATCCTGAAGTTAGTAGCTACGACATCCATTGACAGACCATTGGTCGTGACAGATCACAATCCTGAAAGTAGTAACTGCGACATCACTTGAAAGCCCACTGGCCATAGATGGTCACCATCCTAAAGGTAACAATCGTGACATCCCTTAACAGACCACTGGTCATAAACGGTCACCATTCTGAAGGTAGTAACGGCGACATCCTTTGACAGGTCGCTGGTCGTGACAGGTCCTTATCCTGAAGGTAATACATGCGATATACTTTGACAGACAACTGGTCGTGACGGGACACCATTCTAAAGGTAGTAACGGCGACATCCTTTGACAGGCCACTGGTTGTGACAGGCCCTTATCCTGAAGGTAATACATGCGATATACTTTGACAGACCACTGGTCGTGACGGGACACCATTCTGAAGGTAGTAGCGGCGACATCCTTTGACAGGCCACTGGTCGTGACAGGTCCTTATACTGAAGGTAATACATGCGATATACTTTGACAGACCACTGGTCGCGACGGGACACCATTCTGAAGGTAGTAACGGCGACATCCTTTGACAGGCCACTGGTTGTGACAGGTCCTTATCCTGAAGGTAATACATGCGATATACTTTGACAGACCACTGGTCGTGACGGGACACCATTCTGAAGGTAGTAACGGCGACATCCTTTGACAGGCCACTGGTTGTGACAGGTCCTTATCCTGAAGGTAATACATGCGATATACTTTGACAGACCACTAGTCGTGACGGGACACCATTCTGAAGGTAGTAACGGCGACATCCTTTGACAGGCCACTGGTTGTGGCAGGTCCTTATCCTGAAAGTAGTGCATGCGATATACTTTGACAGACCACTGGACGTGACGGGACACCATTCTGAAGGTAGTAACGGCGACATCCTTTGACAGGCCACTGGTCGTGACAGGTCCTTATACTGAAGGTAGTACATGCGATATCCTTTGACAGGCCACTGGTTGTGACAGGTCCTTATCCTGAAGGTAATACATGCGATATACTTTGACAGACCACTGGTCGTGACAGGTCCTTATACTGAAGGTAGTACATGCGATATACTTTGACAGACCACTGGTCGTGACGGGACACCATTCTGAAGGTAGTAACGGCGACATCCTTTGACAGGTCGCTGGTCGTGACAGGTCCTTATACTGAAGGTAGTACATGCGATATACTTTGACAGGCCACTGGTCGTGACAGGTCCTTATACTGAAGGTAGTACATGCGATATACTTTGACAGACCACTGGTCGTGACGGGACACCATTCTGAAGGTGTAACGGCGACATCCTTTGACAGGCCACTGGTCGTGACAGGTCCTTATCCTGAAGGTAATACATGCGATATCCTTTGACAGGCCACTGGTCGTGACAGGTCCTTATACTGAAGGTAGTATATGCGATATCCTTTGACAGGCCACTGGTCGTGAAGGGACACCATTCTGAAGGTAGTAACGGCGACATCCTTTGACAGGTCGCTGGTTGTGACAGGACCTTATCCTGAAGGTAATACATGCGATATACTTTGACAGACCACTGGTCGTGACAGGTCCTTATCCTGAAGGTAATACATGCGATATACTTTGACAGAACACTGGTCGTGACAGGTCCTTATCCTGAAGGTAATACATGCGATATACTTTGACAGACCACTGGTCATAAACGGTCACCATTCTGATGGTAGTAACGGCGACATCCTTTGACAGGTCGATGGTCGTGACAGGTCCTTATACTGAAGGTAGTACATGCGACATCCTTTGACAGGCCACTGGTCGTGACGGGACACCATTCTGAAGGTAGTAACGGCGACATCCTTTGACAGGTCGCTGGTTGTGACAGGTCCTTATACTGAAGGTAGTACATGCGATATACATTGACAGACCACTGGTCGTGACAGGTCCTTATCCTGAAGGTAATACATGCGATATACTTTGACAGACCACTGGTCGTGACGGGACACCATTCTGAAGGTAGTAACGGCGACATCCTTTGACAGGCCACTGGTTGTGACAGGTCCTTATCCTGAAGGTAATACATGCGATATACTTTGACAGACCACTGGTCGTGACAGGTCCTTATCCTGAAGGTAATACATGCGATATACTTTGACAGACCACTGGTCGTGACAGGTCCTTATCCTGAAGGTAATACATGCGATATCCTTTGACAGGCCACTGGTAGTGACAGGTCCTTATACTGAAGGTAGTACATGCGATATCCTTTGACAGGCCACTGGTCGTGACAGGACACCATTCTGAAGGTAGTAACGGTGACATCCTTTGACAGGTCGCTGGTTGTGACAGGTCCTTATACTGAAGGTAGTACATGCGATATACTTTGACAGACCACTGGTCGTGACAGGTCCTTATCCTGAAGGTAATACATGCAATATACTTTGACAGACCACTGGTCGTGACGGGACACCATTCTGAAGGTAGTAACGGCGACATCCTTTGACAGGCCACTGGTTGTGATAGGTCCTTATCCTGAAGGTAATACATGCGATATACTTTGACAGACCACTGGTCGTGACAGGTCCTTATCCTGAAGGTAATACATGCGTTATACTTTGACAGACCACTGGTCGTGACAGGTCCTTATCCTGAAGGTAATACATGCGATATCTTTTGACAGGCCAATGGTCGTGACAGGTCCTTATACTGAAGGTAGTACATGCGATATCCTTTGACAGGCCACTGGTTGTGACAGGTCCTTATCCTGAAGGTAATACATGCGATATACTTTGACAGACCACTGGTCGTGACGGGACACCATTCTGAAGGTAGTAACGGCGACATCCTTTGACAGGTCGCTGGTTGTGACAGGTCCTTATACTGAAGGTAGTACATGCGATATCCTTTGACAGGCCACTGGTTGTGACAGGTCCTTATCCTGAAGGTAATACATGCGATATACTTTGACAGGCCACTGGTTGTGACAGGTCCTTATCCTGAAGGTAATACATGCGATATCCTTTGACAGGCCACTGGTTGTGACAGGTCCTTATCCTGAAGGTAATACATGCGATATCCTTTGACAGGCCACTGGTCGTGACAGGTCCTTCTACTGAAGGTAGTACATGCGATATCCTTTAACAGGCCACTGGTCGTGACGGGACACCATTCTGAAGGTAGTAACGGCGACATCCTTTGACAGGTCGCTGGTTGTGACAGGTCCTTATACTGTAGGTAGTACATGCGATATCCTTTGACAGGCCACTGGTTGTGACAGGTCCTTATCCTGAAGGTAATACATGCGATATACTTTGACAGACCACTGGTCGTGACGGGACACCATTCTGAAGGTAGTAACGGCGACATCCTTTGACAGGTCGCTGGTTGTGACAGGTCCTTATACTGAAGGTAATACATGCGATATACTTTGACAGACCACTGTTCGTGACGGGACACCATTCTGAAGGTAGTAACGGCGACATCCTTTGACAGGTAGCTGGTTGTGACAGGTCCTTATACTGTAGGTAGTACATGCGATATCCTTTGACATGCCACTGGTTGTGACAGGTCCTTATCCTGAAGGTAATACACGCGTTATACTTTGACAGACCACTGGTCGTGACGGGACACCATTCTGAAGGTACTAACGGCGACATCCTTTGACAGGTCGCTGGTTGTGACAGGTCCTTATACTGAAGGTAATACATGCGATATACCTTGACAGACCACTGTTCGTGACGGGACACCATTCTGAAGGTAGTAACGGCGACATCCTTTGACAGGTCGCTGGTTGTGACAGGTCCTTATACTGAAGGTAATACATGCGATATACTTTGACAGACCACTGGTCGTGACGGGACACCATTTTGAAGGTAGTAACGGCGACATCCTTTGACAGGTCGCTGGTTGTGACAGGTCCTTATACTGAAGGTAGTACATGCGATATACTTTGACAGGCTACTGGTCGTGACAGGTCCTTATCCTGAAGGTAATACATGCGATATACTTTGACAGACCACTGGTCGTGACGGGACACCATTCTGAAGGTAGTAACGGCGACATCCTTTGACAGGTCGCTGGTTGTGACAGGTCCTTATACTGAAGGTAATACATGCGATATCCTTTGACAGGCCACTGGTCGTGACAGGTCCTTATACTGAAGGTAATACATGCGATATACTTTCAGAGACCACTGGTCGTGACGGGACACCATTCTGAAGGTAGTAACGGCGACATCCTTTGACAGGCCACTGGTCGTGACAGGTCCTTATACTGAAGGTAGTACATGCGATATACTTTGACAGACCACTGGTCGTGACAGTCCTTATCCTGAAGGTAATACATGCGATATACTTTGACAGACCACTGGTCGTGACGGGACACCATTCTGAAGGTAGTAACGGCGACATCCTTTGACAGGTCGCTGGTTGTGACAGGTCCTTATCCTGAAGGTAATACATGCGATATACTTTGACAGAACACTGGTCGTGACGGGACACCATTCTGAAGGTAGTAACGGCGACATCCTTTGACATGTCGCTGGTTGTGACAGGTCCTTATCCTGAAAGTAATACATGCGATATACTTTGACAGACCACTGGTCGTGATAGGTCCTTATCCTGAAGGTAATACATGCGATATACTTTGACAGAACACTGGTCGTGACAGGTCCTTATCCTGAAGGTAATACATGCGATATACTTTGACAGACCACTGGTCATAAACGGTCACCATTCTGATGGTAGTAACGGCGACATCCTTTGACAGGTCGATGGTCGTGACAGGTCCTTATACTGAAGGTAGTACATGCGATATCCTTTGACAGGCCACTGGTCGTGACGGGACACCATTCTGAAGGTAGTAACGGCGACATCCTTTGACAGGCCACTGGTTGTGACAGGTCCTTATCCTGAAGGTAATACATGCGATATACTTTGACAGACCACTGGTCGTGACAGGTCCTTATCCTGAAGGTAATACATGCGATATACTTTGACAGACCACTGGTCGTGACAGGTCCTTATCCTGAAGGTAATACATGCGATATCATTTGACAGGCCACTGGTCGTGACAGGTCCTTATACTGAAGGTAGTACATGCGATATCCTTTGACAGGCCACTGGTCGTGACGGGACACCATTCTGAAGGTAGTAACGGCGACATCCTTTGACAGGTCGCTGGTTGTGACAGGTCCTTATACTGAAGGTAGTACATGCGATATACTTTGACAGACCACTGGTCGTGACAGGTCCTTATCCTGAAGGTAATACATGCGATATACTTTGACAGACCACTGGTCGTGACGGGACACCATTCTGAAGGTAGTAACGGCGACATCCTTTGACAGGCCACTGGTTGTGACAGGTCCTTATCCTGGAGGTAGTAATTGCTACACCCTTTGACAGACCACTGGTCGTGACAGGACACCATCTTGAAGGTAGTAACGGCGACATCCTTTGACAGGCCACTGGTCGTGACAGGACACCATCTTGAAGGTAGTAACGGCGACATCCTTTGACAGGCCACTGGTTGTAACAGATCCTTATCCTGAAGGTAGTAACTGAGACCTCTCTTGACAGGTTACTGGTGATCGCGTTTGGTCTTCCGATCAGCTTTCACTTTTAGCAAGGGGCTCTTGCTTTACAGGTGTTAATACCACGTTGTTAGTGTTTAGTGAAATAGCCCATGAAGGTGGTTAACGTAAGTTATATCACCTTAAGTAAAATTCCAACAAGTTTTAGTAATTTTTATGCTGCATTATGACTCCGCCGTGTCCTGAAAACTGACTGACTTTCGTGCTTTTCTCTTCAGATAGTTTCCGTACGGGTTTCATCCCATCTGCAAATTTGATTGGATTTCTTATGGCGCTCAATCTGTTGCAGCCTATCAGAAGGACATTACTCTTTGCTTTCACGAGACTTGGGTGGGAATTTTCTCGAACTTTCCCAAGGGCAGGTGTTTCGCTTGGTACATGCTTTTTCTGCATTTTTAGAGATTCGTCGACATAAGTCTGCATCTCCCCCCGATGTCCAAGTAAAGCGCCTCTCCAGTGAACGAGTCACGTCTTGGTTTAACTAAAATGAAACTTTTCGAAGTTTATTAATATTTATGGCTTTACAGATGCGTGCAGTAATCTTTTTTTCCGAAAGATATAACAATATACTAACACTTGCTAGGTAGCGACAGTGTACTAAGATCTCACAAGCTAAAATTTTTAACAAGCAGTTTTCATAACTTAATGAATTTCGTTATAATATATATGTGTATATATATATATATATATATATATATATATAGGTTCTATCGTGTAGAGGGAGGTTGCAAGCTCTAGTTGCAATCAAGATTTGGTACCTAGAGAACCGCACTTATGTTATGAGACGCATTTACGACGAGACTACGAGAGATTTTTATTTGGGTAGTTTTGTTAGCAAGCAAAACCTTAGATTTTAATGTTCAGAAAATCCACAGATATTGCAGCAGATTCATTTGCATAATGTTCTAATGGTGGTGTGGTATGCTGTCGGTGAAGGGAGGGGGCACTGGGCAGTATCCGCTTGAGTACGATAACGCTCAGAGTGTTATTGACGGGCAGATCGCCTGGTAATGTTGCCTGCTTCTGCATATGTTCCTTAACACCGATCTGACGAATGGTTTTGTATCCCTAAAGATATTATGTTATATCCTTCGAAAATTCTCTATTAGCAAGTTTCAAGGCTCCTACATTAAACCTATCTATATTTCCTACTGCTTCCCATTATTCGCAGTAGTATCGACTAATAGTACGATCATTAGAAACACCTTTAAGTGTCGTAGAGTTGTTTTCAAGTACAAAGGCAAGAGTTCGTCTCCAGGTCTTGTATCCCAAAACGGAAGACACGATCTTCCTAAGAATCCCTTGAGATGGTATCTATGTTCACAGACACTCGGATGTATATCTTCTCTAATTCTTCAAGACATTTTCCAATTTAAATACAGGTATTTAAATACAATTTTATACAGAGCACCGACTAATAGACTGTCACCAAATCTATTATAGGTGTATTGTTTATATATATATATATATATATATATATATATATATATATATATATATATATATACAGTAAACTCCCGATTATCCGTGGAATAGGGTGGCACGGCAACGACGGATAACCGAATTCCCTGGATAATCCGCTATGAACAAAGAATACACAAAACAATCGATAATCGATTATTATACCATAAGTTAAACAAATAATGGCCCCGCTTAATGCAATTCACAAATAATCTTCAGAGGACAAAATAAATACAGAAAATAATTTAAAATGTCGATGTATTTGACGGAATATATCATGTGCATTTATATGTCAAACTATTTACAATACGTACATAAGTATATGTCAAAAGTAAGTATGTATGTACATATGTAATTTCCTTTACACATAATACAAAAAAATGTGTCAATTTCGTCTGTTTTTTTGTGAGCATTGATTTAGCATTAATGTGCGATCCAAGTTTCTTGAGAAACATTTTGTCCCACATTGTCTACTTATGTCACAAAGCCATAAAGATCGATAATGTATGTGACAGACATGGATAATGCATATGTCAAGTCCTAGACTATTTATAGCCGAGATTAGCTGACATTTGTTTACAATCTTATGATACACATTAGGTTTTCGGGCGTCCAAGGATTTTGTCATTGTCTCTTATATACAGTAGTCTGCTTGCCCCTTTTATTTCGCTGGCCCGCGTCGGGATGCTTCCCTTTCAATGTAAAAATTAGTACGTACATATTTACATGTCTATTCCCTTCATATTAACTTCTATTAAGCCTTATATGTATTTACGTCGTAATTTACCGTTTGGAAATTTAAACACATGAATCTGATTGGAATAAAAATTGAATATTTGAAAAACAATGGGAGACCCCGCATAATCCGCAAACCGGGTAAACCACCAACGGATAATCGGGAGTTTACTGTATATATCAGATTATATAATAATTTATATATATATATATATATATATATATATGTATAATATTTAAATGTATTCCAAAAACAATAATCACAATATGAAAAAAGGCCTGTCGATATTTAAACCATTTCGACAACAAAAAATTTATGTAATGTAATATTTTAAAGTATTAGAAATATTAATATTCATTCGTAATATAATTTATCTCATTGTGTTTTCATGGCTAAAATAAAGTTTTGAAGAATGACAATACGCTTAAAATAAAGTTATTTTTAAATAACAAATAGACTCTAGTAATAAATTAATTGTTAAGAGCTGTTGGAATATTTAACTAAACTGTTTAATAATAACCAGCGAGAGAGATTAAACGAAAACAAATATCCCATGTTTAGAGAACACTCACAGGAGCTTATTTTGTTAATATCGCCTACGTCGGATCTTTCAAGAAGCGAGCATAATGTAGTAGTTAATTATGATATTAGTGCTTCACTTCTCTTGAAAATGTTTGAAAATAGGAATTAAGAAATACTAGTATTATCGGTGATAAGTTTTCCATTTTCCAATTTGGACCGACAGGTCTTCCTCGGTCGTGAAAAACAATTCTGTTTTCCTTTCTTTTGTATGATTTTTCTGATTTATAGGCTGGAACCTCTCTTCTAATCTTGTACGTTTTTTCGTAATTTTGAATGTTGTTTACAGTACAAATACTTTTAATTTAAATCTCTATGGTAGATTATTTCTGTTTTTTTCTAATATACTTAGTTGTTTCAGTTGCAATATAATTCGTATAGCTTTATTGCTGTCCTTTTTATTCATATATACAGGGTGTTTCAAGAGGAATTTGCCATACTGTAAAAAGCTTATTCCTCTAATAAAAATAAAACAAAAAGTGATAAAAGTTCATATAAACATAATTCCGGAAATGCATCGTTGTCGAGTTATACACGGTCAAAGATTTCAGCTAAAATTCACCTCCCTCAGTGAAATGAACTCATTGAAAATTTTAGGGCGTTAATTGGGTTTGTTAATTAGATAGGTTTTATGTAAAACGAGCTCTGACAAATTTTATAAAGTCCGTCCCAGAACTCTATCTCCAATAGTTTAGGAGAAAATTGTGGTAAAGAAAAAAACGTTTAGGGTCGAAAACACACTTTATTGGGATTGGACCACAATAACTCCGTTGAATTGCTTATTAACAAAGAAAAATGTTTATTAAGAAAAATTCAAAAGAAATGTGAAGAAAAATGAGAATTTTATTTTAAAATAAAAAGTAATGTAAATAAATTCAATAAAAAAGGAATAGTTTTCTTTTAAAATTAATTATTTTAAGGAACACAAAACTAAAAACTATGAAATTCACGCATTGCTAATTAAGAAGCCTTTAAAATTGAATTTACAAAATAACCATTTCGTTTTTATTGAGAAAAAATCTCTACAAATGCTATTCTTCATGACCCTTTGTTTATTGAAAATTTAACGGAATTATTGTAGTTCAAACTCAAAAAAGTGTTTCCGACCCTACCTTTTTTACTTTACTCCAATTTTCTCCTTAACTATAAAAGGTTGAGCTCTTGGGTTTTATACGATTTGTCAGCTTATTGTACAGAAAACATATCTAATTAACAAACTCAACGCTATAAACAATTTTAGTGTGAGTTATATTTACTGTGGGAGCGGAATTTCAGGTGAAATCTTTGATCTTGAATATCTCGCCAACGAAGCATTTCTGGACCCACGTTTATACGACCTTTCTAAATTATATTAAAGAGAAGAATAAGTTTGTGCAGTATGGCAGATTATATGATACTTAGATATACATACGTACTTACATGCACACATAGATACATAGATTTGTGTGTGTGTGTGTGTGTCTGAGTGTGTGTGTGTGTGTGTGTGTGTGTAGGTTAAAATTTATTTTAATAGCTACCAAATGTTCTTTTAGTCATAACAAAATTTTAGACATACAATAATGATTTAAGTTTTGAGGGCGGCAAATTTATTCTTAGAATCAAATTGATTTTTAATTTTTTGGAAACGGTATTTGCGTTTTTCACATTATATTTTATGTGGTAAACACCATTTGGAAGATTGAAGAATTTATCATACATTTAATTTATTATTTATTTTAAAATATCGTACTCCAAATATATAAAGTTTTGGTTTTAAATTGAAAATCTAGTGGCAATGGTTAATGCCAGAGTGAAAGAGAGTTTTTTGCTATCACGTATTGGTTGTAATATTGAAACCGTTCACGTGTTCAGTTCTTCGGAAGAGTTAACAGCCTCGATTGTGCAGTACAGGCTACAGCTGGTGATATATGGGTAACAGTTTGTGTTGTCCAGGGCCGATAGTTTCTGCACAACCGTTCTACTGAATTAAAACAAGTTTTGCTTTTTGTACATCATATTATCTCTTGTAACGACTCTCGTGTTATAGAACAGCAGATTCCAAAAATAACTGCTGCATAAAATACCGCCAAAAAAGTAAACAAATAAATAAAAACCTTTTTATAAATAGTTGAAAAGGTATATCTTTTTATAAAATTATTCTCTGAGATTAGCTTGTGTTATGTAAATACAAATAAAAGAGGTACACAAAACTCAAATTGAATCATTTGTTAGGTCATACGCCTTTCAGTGACAAAGTCATCATCATCAGTGAGTTGTTGCTAATACAAACTTTAAGTAACAACTACAAAATTGTTGAAGACTCAAATTAGAGTTTGTAGTAGCAACAGCTCACTGATGATGATGACTTTGCCATTGAAACGCGTATGAGTTAATAAATGATAAAATTGTGAGCTTCGTGTACGTCTTTTAATGGAATTTATAAATATTTATGTTGCTCCCAGAATAATACCTTGTATAATATATAAATTATTATCAAGTCCATGTCTAAAGTGGTCTATATAATCTTTATTTTATCTAAATCGTTATAAAAATCTCAATAATTTTCGAAACTACTTCTAGAAAACATAAGCGGCAAGTCTTGTTCGAAAAAAATTTAAAGCAATGGAAATCCATATGCATATTTGGCAAGGGTGTTGAATTATGTGGTTTATCATGTAATTTATATGGGGTGGATTGATAAATTTAAAGGGCATTTATATTTTCATATTTCGTTTTGGTAAATATTTACTTTAAAATTTCTGAGATTACGTCATCACAATGGAAATAACAACATGGCTCTTGCTTATAGAATAATGTCATAAAATGTGCAAAGAACATCAGTGTCATAGAGTACTCTAAATATATTTAAACAAAACTAATACGCCGCCACGAAACAGAATGTATTTCCTTACAGGAAGTCTGGAGTTTACCTCTCCAAAGACAGTTGTGAATAATTGGGAATGACGGGAGTGAAATGAATTTTGCGGGAAAATATGCAAATTGGCTTCCAGAACGAAGCAATGCCCGCTTTACGCCTCGAAATATCTGTCTTTGGGTTTTACATTGTTATTATTGCTTTGTTCTTCAAAACAAAATTTTTACTTTATATTATATGATCCCACCACAGTATTATAGGATACTTTTATTTAGATCCCACTGCTGGGGCGCTGTTCAGAAGCCATTTATATTTATTTAATTTATGGCATCGCAATTTCCATTATCTAACGAAAGAATTAAATAACTAAAGGCTTCGTTATTGATACTGCTAGATATGTATAATGTAGTCAGAAATTCAAGTGTAAAATATTTCCTACTCACTGTAAAACCACCTGAACCTAAATTTGAAAGATGACAGATAATAAAAACGCATTCGTCCTGGGTTGATTTATCCTGTCCTAATATACGCGAATATGTTAATATTTAACCAAGTTGTATCGTTCTTTTTATTTATTCAATTCTTTTCATTACTTAAAACTTTTCTTAGATATATCTTGTTCAAATCCTCAATTGTTAATAAAATACCTTTTATTCATGAACGCAAGATCAAATACATTTTTTTAAGCTTGTTGTGGACAATACTTTTTTGTTAAAACACTTTTTTTGAGATATTTATTCAATAATTAAATTTGCTTAATTAATGATTTTTATGGGAGAAACACTTTTGCCCAAGTGGCAAGGTATGCAATATAATTTCGTATAATTAGGTTAAGAAAATGTGTGATAACATATGGTTTCATAAAACAGCTGATTTTATGTTACATTGTTACGTGGTAGAACGCTGATTTAACGCATAGGCTATGTCACTATATTTATAATCATTATAATTCTCTAATAAAGTAGCTAAAATAAATTTATTTCTGAACGATCTAAGTAGTAATTGACTTTAAAACATTCTATTTATATTACTTGTTATCTATAAACCTGTCAGTTCATAAAATAATTCAAGGTTTAAGTTATGGTTTCTTCTGAACAGACAAGAGTATATATTTTGTAAATGTGCTGCAATGTTTTCCTTGTTTTTATAGTTGATTTGACATTTAATTGATTTTAACTAATCAAATACATTTTTTTATTCTCCAATTTTCCTTAAATTATATAACTTTTTAAACGTGACAAAGAAGTCGGTTACACGTGATTGATCATACTTGCCTAGAACAATAACACAATTTTATGCCCCTGTGATTTGTTACTGTATGATTTTCTGTACTGTTTGTATATATATATATATATATATATATATATATATATATATATATATATATATATATATATATATAATATGTCTTCTTTTATAATAATAAAAAAACAACTGAGGTTATAGAAATACAACAATTATTTATTAATTTTTATTAAATTATTAAATTTTAATAGTTTTAAAATAGTTCTTGTATTTGAATAGCTCAGTTTTTATTGATATATATATATATATATATATATATATATATATATATATATATATATATATATATATATATATATACCTATATCTTTTTCAAAATTTCTATCGTTAATAAAATACTTTTTAAGCATCCACTCAAGTTCAAAAAACATTTTTTGAAACTTCTACAGGATCACACTTCATGTTAATACGGAATTTTTCAATACCCTAATGTTTTTAATACTTTTTTTCAATCAAAAACGCCTTTTATAGAAAGAGGTATAGTAGTGCAACTGCTTTTACTATTGTAAGGAATAAATTTCATGTATTTAGGAGACTCCTAGGGATAATGCTTTCAAATAGCATATGACAATTGCCATATAACTTATATTTGCGTAATATCTCTTAATTATAAATTGTTGCATAATCCTTATTGTTTGGTTTAGTGTATTCTTAATTTTATTTTGTTTATGTTGTATTGTGTAATGGTATGTTCGTGTTATTTTAGTTTTTACAAATGTAAAAGCATTTACAAAAGTTTGATTGAGTGTTATCTTTTATGGTATAATTACGTGTGCTTGGTAAAGTGTGTAATACGAGTATGTTTTGCTTGCTTAACAACTTAGAATAGGACTGCATGTTAGTCAATATGATTAGTCCTCTTTTATTTGTTTCTTAGGTTATGTTTGTGATATTGAGTTTGAACTGTTTGTGGTTATTGAGTGCGCAGCTGACCTTTGTGTTGTCATTATTAAAAGACAAATAAATGCTAAAAGTATCACACAAGTTAAAGTGTTGCTATATGATAAAGTTATACACATGTAATATTAGATATATGATAAATTTGTAAGTGTAAACATCTTAGCAAAAGAAATGATGGAAAAAATGTAATGAATGTTTTTGGAATACAACTCATTTCTTCTATTCCATTATTGGGTTTTTCCATTTTGTTAGATCTTATAAAGCTACTAAGAGAATTCCCTTTTTTGTTTTTTTAGAGGTAAAATTTGCACTTAGAAAAGTTTGTTAGGAAAACTTTTTGTGAATTTCCGTTTTTAAATTATTAAAAAATATTTCCACAACAAAATAAAACAATGAAATATTTATCCCAATTCATAATATACGATCAAACAATTCAAATAAATAAGACAGACGTTTCCAAGAGGGTAGAGCGTATTGCACAGTGCAAGGTCTTCTCGTCTAATTTGCATATTATTACCGCAAAATTCATTTATTTCTCGCCGCATCCATTTATTCATATCTGTCTGCCGAGACGTGAAAATGAATCCTACCCTGAAGAAATATACCCTTTGGAAAAAAGTAAAGTTAATATCAAAACGAATAGGAAAGGATTTAAAGGAAATCGTTTGCAAAAGTAATATAGCCTAATTTCCTAAGCTAGATATTCACTTTAAAACCTTCAAATACATTACGCGAATTTTAAAGCCTAACAAACATTTGTGAACTATGGTGACGCAATTTACAGTGTTTTTTTCGAATATCTGTGTTGTATATGCTTGCACGTTTAAAAAAGTAATTTTTAAACTACATAAGTTATCATTTTTATTTGAATGTGTTTGAATTTTTGTTTTGAATTTTTATTATAACAATCTTTATTGCAGAAAATATTTAATTAAAATAATCCGAAATAATTTACCTTACACCATGCAACCGAAGTTTTAAATATTTATAAATTGGTCAACATAAAAATAATTAAAAAAAGCGAATTCCTTCTTAGGTCAACAAAGAAAAGTGTGTTTTTTTTTTTTTTTTTTTTTGAATAATTACAATTATTATAAATCTGTATATACATCTGACAGAATCACAATAATAGGTAGGAAAATAGAAGTCTAAATTAATTATTAAAGTTACTTGATTAAATTTAACTATCGAACTAATATTTTTAAAAATATTTAAGTAAAGTAAAATATTTTTTCGCGATTAGAAAATTTAATATTATATATATATATATATATATATATATATATATATATATATATATATATATATATATAATAGCGAGAATGTGAACTAATAGAAGAAATTTAAAAACATCTATACACTTACAATAAAGCAAATACTTACTACACAAAATTAGCTTTCCACACTATAGCGCTATAGTTAGAGCTCGTGAAACAGAGTGTCTCATTCGATTCAAGTACTCAATAAATTTACACAGATCAAAGTTGACAATGAAAGAACTGAAATTTTGGAACACACACTGACACAAACGTGTATTTTAGTTGATTAGTTGAGTAACCTGAAGGGAAATTTCCCGTTGATATTTGTGACAATATCTTTTTATAGATTTAAATGATGCTCAAGAGTAGAGGTAACGACATTTTAACTGAATGATACCAAGAGAGGGATTATTGTATCTCTTCTAAATAATAAGTGTAAATAATGTGCAAATATCTTACTAGTAGTAAATATATGCAATAGTTATATTATGATTGTAAAATGTGATTCTTGTGTTTTCTCAAAATGCTCTGATATTTAAAGTGACAAACCATTCATACCAACATCTGAATTTCATTACTGGACTTGTTTGCCACTGAAAGGGAATAATAAAGGAGGCAGGGAAATTTCCAAGGGTAATGCACAACCTGCGGATGTTACAAAGTGAGTTAGCGTCGCAACATCTTTTGTGCCTAATAGATTTGTGACGTCAGTTTCTGAGCTTTGTGACTGGCTCTTAAGGCGGATTTCTTGTGTTAAAAAAACATAATCCTTGAGTTAATTCCTATAGAACCCCATAATATGGTTTAGAAGGTGTTTTTATATGAAAACATTTTGGTTAATATTATTAATTAGATAAATATTACAACTTGTTCAAATACTAATCACAATATGTCTTATTTAACCTGTTTGCTGTACTGTTCTAGTTAACTTTCAAATTTATTATTTTATTATTATTTACTCTTTCATAATAATGAATTAAGGGTTACTGTATTGTTACTTTTGTAAGAATTATAACAACTAATTCTAGAAGCCTAATAAACAGCTTTATGAAGCGGAAGGAGATGTTGTTATAATATATTGCTAGATAGAGATTATTATAAATCAATTAAAATTTGTTTTAAAAGAGAAGGTGTTAAATAAATAGTTATTAGATTTTCATTAGTGAAAATAAAAAGAAGAAAAGCATAAATGTCATCAGAACAAGGAACTGAATTGGAGTGAAGAGAATAAAACAACTATAAGATAGAAGAGACCAGAACTAAGGGATGCACATATAACAAGGGAAATGAAATATGTGTAGGAATGCAAACGCAACAGGAAAACTGAAGGAGAAATAAGGGTAAAGCTCCCAAAGCAGGGGGATAATGGAGAATGAAACAGAAACAAAGGATCTGTCCCTAACGTCTTGAACACCACCGAGAGATAGTAGCCTAAACTGTCGGAGGAGTAGCAATAATCAGATGAGCTTAAATATCGGTTTAACGATGAAAACTCGTTACCAACTCTTTAAGAGATTTGAATTAGTAAATTGTAATCAGTAAGGCTAGTGAAATTGGATGACGCGTAGTAAATGTGGCAACGTGGCAGAGTAAACGACGAATTTCACTACAGTCATGACTAGGTAATTATTGGTTTCTATAAGACTGGTTCCGAGATAACTTTTGTGATGGGTATATGTGACAAATATGTTACAAATAATTATCCATGGTTGAGTAGACGTGTTGGTTATAGTATGGTATATCCTGCTTCACTTTATGTAGGACACTGTGACGTAATTATAAAAGTTTTAGCGAACACTCTGTAATGCTGCACGCGTTTGTATAACTCCATTGCGAGGGAGCATTCTATCTATTTAGGACGTAACTAATATGCACTGCTCGTGGAAATGCAAGCACAACAATCCATACAGATTTACACAACTCAAGTGTCCAATATACTGTGCATGTAATATTTCAAGTATAGGAAAGCGAAGTAAAAATCTAGGTTATGTAATACTGTACAAGTGGTTTAAATCCAAACAAAACAACAGCCGATATGAAATAATTATTATACACAGATCAGCAACAAGTGTATGTTATATCATACTGACTTTAAAAAAAAATTATAAATCTTAAGAAACCTTGAATCCTTTTTTTTACTCAACTCATGCTTTTATAGAAAATTCTCTTTATCGCCACTGGTAATGTGTTTTTGATAACTTACTACGTCCCTTTTCTTTTTTATATCCTTTACGTTATGCATTTTGTTCTTTTATCTATATAATCAGTTTGAAAAATATTCATGGTATAAATACAATTCTAACCATGTAATTATTATACCTAATTTTTTCGTTCGACTGTGTTGTCATCTGTGTACTTATTGAAGTAGTTAAATCCAAATCAAAGATTTATTTTCAACTGGCATCTGACTTGAGAATTTAAAAATGTTCTTTAAAATGTATTTATTTTTGAAATCGTCATGTTAAAAGTACCTGTGGGTATTTAGAGATATCTAAATAATAACTTGCATAAAATATCTGAATTAAATAACTGTATAGATCAAACATTGCATATTAGAGTAACGCAACTCATTTTGTCTTGTCACAGATTGGACATATTGCCGAAACCAGGTGGCAGACATTCCGATCACGTCTGCACCCCCTCCCTCCACAGTCTGCCACTTTGGGGAGCACATGTTCTGCCTTGATTCCAATCCCATGCATTCTGAATTTATATTACTCGATTTCACCATTAACTTTACAAATAACCGGATCACACTGCCTTTGTAGATATAGAGTGGTGGGCCGTGTACACTCAGGTTCCATTGCAAATGGTTCTACACCAGTGAACACAGATTTTAAGATATCAAATAAATTTATCGTGAAATCCTATGAAAGGCATGTGAATCGCACAACATTTGTTTATTGGAAAAAATTACAAAAAAATCAACAAAATGTATCTCGATGGTAAAAATTGTCTGTTTCTAGCTTTATAAATATTTGTAATTTTGAATGCTGATGTTGGTGATTGCTAAAAATTATTTAAAAGTAAAATGATTTGCACGAGGCATTCTGTACTTTAACGTTGTAATAAGTTTTAACTGTTTAGTCTGACTAAACAGCCATATTTAATATGGGGGTCGTGTGGTCTAGTCAGTAGAGGATGACTAGGGGTGAGTTCGACTCTCCTAATATATCGTGCTTATACTGTTTACACGTTCTCCTTTAATCAATTTAAAGTCGCAATTAATGTTACTACATAACTATACCATAATAATGTTACTCTTATAATGTTACAATAATAATACAAATGGTCACATAATTATGGACAGTCAAATTTAGAGTTTTAATGTCGACTTTGTAATATTCCAGGTCGCTACCTTACTATTGCTCATGAAAAGGTGTGAATTGATTTCTACGTAGTTACCTTTGCTGATGTAATCTGTTCTTAGATAATATTAACTCGTTCTTCGTCACTTAATAAGTAGTGAAATTATAAATTCCTTTTTTCCTAATTTTCAAAAAAATGCTGTAATAAAAGAATACTTGATTTTTTAAAATTTGTTTAGAGTATTCAATCAAACATTAATTAGAAATAGCCTAAAGTTATCAGTGTCTAATCATAAATACAATGGAAATGGAGAATAATGTAAATGATAAAGTAAAATAGTTAAAATATGACAAATAGACGTTTTAAAATTTTAAAACATTGAAACTAATAATTCTATAAAAACATTTTGGTGTAAAAGACAACAAATATTGCCCAGATATTTCTAATTGTATTGTTGTTTGAGTAAGAAAAAGTTAGTTAGTGAAAACGAAGAAACATCGATAGCTGAGAAGGAATAGAAGAAGCAGTTTAAGAAGTCACATTAAGTGAACTTTAATTTATTTTTATACAAAAACATAAAATGATTGACATGAATATCCAGAAATGTATGCAAACATAAAATACAAATAGTTTTTGTGAACTGTATAGTAACTTTAATAAATGAAATTATTATCAAGTTAAGTAACTTTTGTTTTAATGGGTTGGATATAAATTTCGGAAAAGGTACAAATAAAGAAAACAGATATTGAGGGCATTTTCTCTTATTCCTTTGATCTTTTATTAAAATAATCTCTTTACAAATAGTTTACGACTAGCCGAACTTTAAATTTTGTAAATTTGTGAAATCTTACTGATACAGAACGTTTTTGATCTCTATGTGGCGATCTTCATCAGTGTCTTCTTTTATTTAAACTTGCATCTAGGTAATATAGGTTTTCAATATTAAAATCACCTTTACAAATTAGAGTGAAAACGTTTCTTTTTGACTAACCTTTGTTCTAATTTGTTTGCAATTGCCAGAAAAATCTAGTTTAAGAAGCCCAACGTTGGTTGTTTAGAAGATACCAACACACTCGAAAGCTTTATTCACGTGATCGTCTTTTCGAAATTTCTACTTAGATATATCGAATCCTAAAATAATATATAAATCAGAATTCACTTTTGTAAACAAAAAAATATTCCGCTTTTTGGAAATGCACATCTCATAAAGCAATATATCATTCAATATAAAAAGAAATTAAGGATCCTTAATTCTTCCCTAAATGGCTGCCTCAATCGCTTTCTCCTTCTCTTTGTCTCGCTCTCTCTGTCATTCTGTCTCTGGCATATTTGTATCTATATCTCGTCTATCTTCTCTCCCTCTAATAATCTCTCTCCCTCTGTCCTGCCCCTCTCTCTCTCTTTTGTTCTCTAACAGTGCCTCACCTTCTGTAGATCTCTCTACTATCTGTCTCTCGGCATCTGTTTTCTCTGTCTGTCTCTCTGTACCTTTCTCTATCTATCTATCATCCAATATATTTAATAATCTATCTACCCACTTTTAATCTCTTACTTTGTGAATGCACCTTTTCGATTTGTTAGTTACACATAAAAGCTACTAGGGATTAGAATAAAACAAAATAGCAGAGCGTAAATGTAGATTTAAACTATCATATCAATCACTAATAACAGTAATTTAAAAAAAAGGTTTTAATCCAATTATTTCCGACCAATTTCTATGTTACGTCCTACATTCAAAATTTGGGATCAATTTTATACGATACACACAGAATTATTTAAAAATTTCAATCAAAGAAACAAGCCACCATAACAACTTTTTAAGTAGGAGATCTCTTAGAGGTAGGAAAATATTTTAGCTACACCACTCGGCTGGTTTTCAAATGAAAAAGAAAATAAAGAAAGAAGGGATATTTCCAACGGTAATTGCACAACCTGCGGGTGTTGCAATGTGAATTAGCTTCACGTAATCTGATGAGCAACGTCTTCGGTGAGCTTCGAAAACGAATCTGGAATTGGATTTAGTAACAAGAAGATAATTTTCTTACAGAAGGATATCATAGTTATAGATAAATTACTCAAATAATATTCAGAG
>JBAIZL010000006.1:28511556-28514056 GCA_036971475.1 Prosapia bicincta | reverse complement strand
GAACACTATTGGTAAAAAAGCATTTATTTTAGCAGTATTCCTAAAGGTATAATCCAGAAACAGGATACAATTTTGCTAAGGGCGAAGCTGAAGAATATTATTTGTGCCCCTTTAAGTGAAGGAGTGATCCCAATATATTGACATTCGCCGACGAATCAATAACATTGTCTTATAATAAACGATAACAATATCCATAATTTCAACAGCTTTAAAACAAAAATGGACAATACTTTGAAAAATCCTGTACCATGTGGACCCTAATGCTTACAAATAAAGTTGCTAAGCACAAATACGAATTGGCAGCATTAGCAAAGTGAACAAGAGACAGCCAAACCCCTTTATTGTCATTCACACAATCATGACAATTGTTTCCTTCATACTAAGTTAGGGTCACTTTTCTGTCCATCTATCGTCAGGTTTTTTTCGTACCTTATATCTGCAAAGAAAATTCAACCAGATAACATATTACCTAAATAAAAACTTTTTTATACGATACAACGTTAGTAGCTAGGCATACTGAATGTTTATATATGTAAGGTATTTTATATATATAAAAGGTTATCTATTCTGTCCCACATCACACGTCAGTGTAATCGTGTGTTTGACTTAAACCTGCAAAAAGGAATTCAATCATATAAAGTTATATTACGTAAATAAATACATTTCTGAATGATAAAAAGTTCGTAGCTAACTGCACAAAATAATCAATCAGTAACCCAATAACAATCTGATTTTTGCACCTTTGAATGATTTTCTCACGTTTTCAGTACAATTTATAAAATAAGGCAAGACAATAGAAATTCCTTAAAACTTTAAATACTTAATAATTAGGAGTTTAAATCAATATTTTTAATAATAACATTAATATATAAATCTGTAGTGTTTAAGTTTCGTTATTGTAGGCAAGATAAATAAAATTTGCTACGATTGACAATTATTAGCACCAATTCAAATTAAGGCAAATGTTTTGAATTGTTTGTTTCCAAACAGGCCAAAATAGTATAAAGTTTCTGCTTTTATATAAAAATGTGCTTGGTAAATGTTAAAAATGTAGCTGCTTTCTGATTGTTGTAAACATTGGGCAGAAAGTTAAGGCTTATTGTTGAGCTATGGGAATGTTACTGTAAGGTTGGTACAACTGAACATGATACAGCTTTAGCATCGGGACAGACACTAAATGTGAACTATATGTACTCAATATCTCTAAACAAAACCGTTAAATAATCGCTTGGATACTATAATAAAAATAATGTTTTGGAGTTATGTTTATTATTATGGTTATGGTTTGGAGTTATGATTATTTGTTAGGTTATGGTTTGGAGCTCCTTATTTTTTGAAGTAAAGTTAATTATTCTAGTTATATTTTGGAGTTAGACTTATTATTTAGGGGCTAAGTTATGGTTTGGAGTTATGTTTATTTATTAGATTTGGAGCTCGTTTCGTTTTGAAGGTAAGTTAATTATTCTATTTATATTTTGGAGTTAGACTTATTATTTAGGGACTAATTTATGCTTTGGAGTTTGGAGTGTTTCGTTCGTTCGTTTTGGAGTGTTCTTAACTATTTAAGTTGTGCTTGGGAGTTTTGTTTATGAACGTAAACCTTTCACTGATAATAACAGCATTGCTGATGAGACGAGTATAAGATTAAACGTACTAAAAAAATATATAACCTATTTGTGGGAATTATTTATGTTAAAGAAATGGTAGCGCTTTTGGTCATTGGTTTGTGAAAACTTCAAAACCAGTTTTATATCATGAGACATAAATATTTTTGTACAGTGTAAAATAAAGCCGGGAATTATATAAAGTTTTCCACAAGCATCTCTGTCGAGTGTGAACAGCTCCGGCCGAAAGCCTGAGAAATGTCATAGAGCTGTGACTCGGCAAGCCTAGGCCAGCTTATGTAGACAGAATATTAATCTTTATTGTTATTATTTTAATTGAAACTTTGTGTTATGTATACATGCGTTTTGAATTCTTCTTGGATTGTTATAAATTACTCCTCACGGTGTATTATATATATATATATATATATATATATATATATATATATATATATATATATAATTTATTATTGATAAATAATGTATATATATATAACTTTATACTTTTAAATATTTATACCCTCTAAATATGTATATATACAAATTATTCCTTTACCGCACAATAGCAAAAAAGCCACACACAAAAACACAGCTTAAACATTTACAGGAAACCCACAACGACAGACACATTTATCCACAACACCTCAAACCACCCCATCCAACACAAACACAGTGCCTTCAGATCCATGCTCCATAGACTTGAAGAAGTAACCATAGAAAACATAAGCAAAGAGCTAGACACCATTAAATATTTATCATACACAAATGAATTAAACGCCACAATAATAGACAAACTATGGCACAATATACAAAGAAACGCTAAAATTAACAATACGGACCGGGAAAACAAATACATCACTATACCATACATAAACAGAACATCAAATAAAATAGCC
>JBAIZL010000006.1:28496556-28506556 GCA_036971475.1 Prosapia bicincta | reverse complement strand
TTTGTGTGTTTGCTTATGTGTGTGTCAATGTGTGTGTGTGTGTGTGTGTGTATTACGTTTGTGTGGCTGTATGTGTTGTGAGCGTGCGCACGCGAACGTGTGTGTGTGTGCGTGTTACGTTTGTGTGGCTGTGAGTATGTGTTGCGATCGTGCGCGAACGCGCACGTGTGTGTGTGTGTGTGTGTGTGTGTGTGTGTGTGTGTGTGTGTGTCTGTGTCTTTGGCGGATTGTAAAAAAGTTTTGAATTTACCTATTTTTTTCAATTTTATAGTCATTCAATAAACGACCGTAATTTATTTCGCCCCTACAAGGTATCACATGTTATATTATACGAAGCTTGAGTGTCGAGTATAAATATAATCATAACATTCCTCTGATTATCTTTCTAAGTGAAATTTCTTAAATTTTAGGGGAAAAGCTTGTGTGAAATTTTATTGGATGAAACGGTCTAAGTTCGTCGCCAAACAAAATACCACTCTAGTCAACACCTGACTTCTAGTTCTTTATTCAGATCCAAACCTAGATTAATTTTTGAATGTTTGTGTTAAAAAATAAATAATTTACATAAGTTTTGTTATAACGTCAATGATATATTTTTAAAATATTTTGTGATATGGAAAGTAACACAAAGGTAAGGCTTGCTGCTTAATCTTTTATTGAACATTAGCGCTACTGTTTCAAAAATAGATATTTAAGGCTAATACCCAAAATCCAAATACAAAAGACATAAACTAAGAACTGAAGAAAGTTTAAAAAAAACGTGAATAGGCTGGCTATTTGTGAGACCTCAGATGCTAAGAGAAACTATAAACAATCTGTCCAATTTCCAAAGTTTTTATCACGAGCAAAGAGAAAGTAACTAAATGTCGCTTTAGGATGAATAAAGTACCAGAAAGTTATACAAATATTTTAAAATTCATGACAACGGAATTAGGAAGAAATAGCTAAAAGAATTGTGTTCTTGCATATCGCCTGAGTTGTCGCCTTATTTGTAAAATAAACTTGTGCCAAGAAAGACGCTATTAGAGAGCAGCTTTTCTTCAATTCCCTGGTAAAATAAAAAAAAAAATCTTAAAAAATATCAAACTTTGTCATCCAACTGAATGAGAACTGGACAACACACTTCTGTGCTTCGTATATTTCACTATATATCTTTAAAGATGAACTGGGCAAAGCTTTTATTGCCGGGTTTACAGCGCCATAAAATGGAATTACCGACACTATGTGACTTTGATTTGTAACCTGTTATATTGCTTTCGATACTTTCAACGGAACGCGTCAGAAGTTCCTTGTTAGAGTTTTACATTTCAATATCTCAAAAGGTTAGTTGTTATATGCGTTCGTATCCACCGCCACTACATTACGTTGTTAACAAACTGTTACAGCTTGCATGCTGAGTCAATAACGGCCACGATAAATATACCTGTATACAGGATGCATTGCTAGAAACACTAGCCTGATCATAGGTTTTATAGTTTGAATATTTGGATGACTACAGCAGTCACAAGATGCATTTAAAATTACTCCAAAACAGCTGATAAAGTGAATTTAATGTATTACATGCTTTTTAGTATTTAACCCTTTGATGACATTTTTTCCTTTTTTTAATATACGTATTTCTCGTTACCCCTACAATTTTATTTAAAAGATATTTATTACTCAAAAATTATATTGGATTATTTATCTGGCATTATTAAAATGTATTCTTTTTATATTGTAGAGCACCTCTCAATCAAGCTCTTTTTTTAAAATATTTTCAGGAATTTAATACTCTATATACGTTTGACATTATGAGTAGAACATTTGAAATTCGAAAATCCGAATCATAAAGACTTTGCCAAAACATATTAAACACACACGCGCTCTCTTGCACACACACACACACACACACACACACACACACACACACACACACACACACACACACACACACACACACACACACACACACACACACAGACACACACACACACACACACGCTCACACACACAAACACATACACACACACACAAACACACACACACACACACACACTCACACACACACACGAACACACACACACACGCTCACACACACACACACACACACACACACACACACACACACGCTCACACACACACACACACACACACACACGCACGTATGAACACAAATGTAATTAAAATTGAAAAACATATGAAAAAAATTGCACAAAGATATGTCTGAAATAGTAATGTGAATAATCATTTAAAGACCACACAGAACCGGTTACAATGACCAACTAACAAACATCATCAATTTTAACCAGATTTTAAAACAAATAAACTACAGACACATTTAGTGTACTATATATTGGAGTACATGTTTCTGTATTTCCTCAAATTAAAATGTTTTCCTTATCGACGCATTTCGGACTGATTCCATTTTCAAAAATTTAAATAGCAGGCCTACATTATTTACTTGTTTATATAGATTTAATTGATAAGGTATGAATTTTAATAAATTTAACTTTGAAAATGGGGTAAATTCGAAACGCGTCAACAAAGAAAAGTATTGTAATGTTACTTTTGGAAATGTACTTCAATACATAGAAACATTCATAACAGAAGTGAAGATGAAGATATTAAAAAATACTACAGCATACACGATTTTAATTTTATACTTTATAAATTGTAAAATAGTTATATCTATCAATAGAGACGTTTTGGTCATTGATATGCGTGTGTTGTGAATGTATTTGTTAGTTCCTTAATAATACTTAAAATCAGTATTAAAGGTTACAATTCACTAGTTACATTATAACTTGCTGACCAATCCATCCAAGGCTAGAAGAAATTAGATGTAATTACATTCTGAAATCCTAGAACGTCTTGACGTCATAATTTCAGTTATAATCATAGATCTTGAAACAACGAATGCTTTTAACTTACTCAAAGATTAATTTCTCTTTTTTACACTAAATTCTTGTTGGTTCGAGAAGTGTGTTTTATTCTCTGGGATTTGTATTGTTCCCTTGGCGGCATTTTTGGGGTGATATTGGGCGTTAACTGGGGCTACCTACACAAAAGCGTTGCTCATTATTTCTGCGTTGTCCTAAAAGAAAGTTTTTAGGTCGGTATTTCCTTGAATTAGTCACACAATATATATATATATATATATATATATATATATATATATATATATATATATATATATATATATAATACGTTTTCTTGTTTAATAATTTAAAACAACATAGGTTATTCAAATAGAAGAATATTTATTAATTTATATTCAAAGCTTTTCGTTGGTAAACAGTACCAACATCATCAGGAATCAAAATTACAATAATGTAAGCTATAGGTCTAAAACATATGTTAAATTAGAAATAGAATTGTTGCTAAATTTATACAAATTGCCAAATTTATTTTGTTGCCGTAACATTATAGACATTGAATATAGTATCAAATTTAGAATGTATTTGTATTTGTTATTTTATTAATTTGTTATTATTATTGTGTTTATATATTTCGAATGCTTCATATATATTCATTCTTAATCCCTTATTAATTTCTTTTATAAGTTTCATATTTTCAATATTTGGAAATTGGTGCTTATTATTAATACAATGATTTGCGAAATTTGATTTATATATTTCTTTATTAATATAGGCATTCAAATGCTCTTTATATCTTTCTTAAACTGTTAAAATTAAATTGTTTATTTTTATTAAACAAAATAATAAATTTTTTTCAATAGTAATAATAATACAATATGGACTTCATTTTTATTTATAGGCCATAAAATAAAATATTTCATCAAATTATTTAAAAATACAAATATCAAAATTGCATACAAAACTAATAACAAAATAATAAACATAGTAAATAACAATAATAAAACAATTAATATGCATGAAAAAAGTGGTATTTATAAATTTGAATGCGAAAACTGTAATAAAGCTTATACAGGTCAAACGAAGAAAAAATTAAAAGAAAGATATAAAGAACATTTGAATGCCTATATTAATCCATATAATCTATATATAATATGTTTTCTTGTATAACAATCAAAATAATTGATGATTTTCAAATGCTAGAAATATTTATTAATTGTTATTAATCAAAACCTTTTGTAGGGTAACAGTACCTTGATCATCAGAAATGAATGATGCAATAATGCAAGAATTATATCATATGTTATGAAATATATGTTTAATAATTAATAACTTAACTTATTTTGCATATTTTGCATTATTGTATTTTTCATTGCTAATAATCGCGGTACTGTTTGGCAACGAAAACCTTTGAATAATGAAAATTGATAAATAATTTTGTATTTCAATATCTTCAGTTTGGTATATTTATATATATGAAGTTAATATATTACTATTGTAAGTAATTTTATCCACCATTAAGTGTCATGATTTTACCTTGTGTGATGAGGCGCCTTTCGGTCACTTGTCCATTGTCGAATCACTGATTACTTTTTTCCATTTTTCTGGTGTGGATATTCGGTTCGTCGTGTTGGTAATTATTGACGTGATACACGTTTCCTCTTGAGTCTTGTGTATAATGTTTTTGAATAGTATGTCTTCTGTATATGTTGTATGTAGATTCATTAAATTGTTGTGTATGTTTTTATAAATGTGGTATTTTTCTAGTGAGTTTAGTTCTATTGGGTTATTATTTATTTCAAGTATGGTTAGGTTATTTTCGTAATTCGTTATTTCATGTTTTTGTGGTATTAGGTGTGCTGCAACATTTGATACTTCTGAATTTTTGTTTATGAATGTGTTTCGAAATAACAGTAATTAGTGATTCGACAATGGTCAAGTGACCGAAAGGCGCCTCATCACACAAGGTAAAATCATTGCACTTAATGGTGGAAAAAATTACTTACAATAGTAATATATTAACTTCATAAAGTCAGTGCAACGGAAAAACAATGGATAAAATAAAATATCAAGAATATACGAGAATATCAAGAATATATATATATATATGTGTGTGTGTGTGTGTGTGTGTGTATTAAAACGGCATAGTTTATTCAAATACAAGAATATTTATTAATTTATATCCAAAGCTTTTCGTTGGTAAACAGTACCAACATCATCAGGAATGAAAACTACAGTAATGTAAGCTATAGACAATAGTTGTATATATATATATATATATATATATATATATATATATATATATATATATATATATATATATATATATACAACTACGAATATAGAAATACTTTATTGTTTCATACAGTTCAAAGATTTCGTTGCCAAATAGTAGCAACATGATTATGATGAATTTTATGAAACAATAAAGAAGTCTTGTATATATGTAAAGAGAGAGAGTAAGAGAGAGAGAGAGAGAGAGAGAGGAAGAGGAAGAGAGAGAGAGAGAGTGGGAGGAGAGGAAGAGAGAGAGCGAGAGAGAGAGAGGGAAGAGGAAGAGAGAGAGAGGGAGAGAGAGATAGAGGTATGAAATGAAAACCTATATAAGGGTTAATGGTTGACTAATTTAACGATTTTTTCCATATCATCAAGATTGTAGGAGAATTTGTAACCGTTCGATTATGCAAAGAAGCTTCAGCCTCTCCTCACTCTATACATATTTGGATCATAATACCGCAAGATTTTTAGGTTAATAAACCTCCAGGAAACTTATAGATTGACATAATTCCTAAGAGTTTTCAAAAACCGTAGAAATAAATTCCAGTAGAACCGTGAGCCGATCATCACAAGTAGAGAACATTGTACGACTTGGTACTGAAATTTACATCCAATTACACATTTGACATTGTAGCACAGGGCATAAATATAGATACAAGATTGTCTGTGACATTAAGTGATATATTGGGTGACGCGGGATTAATTGTAGGAACATGGAGTCTATGGTAAGCGAGGGAAGGTGTCAAAATGGTAAGACTAAACAGGCCAAGTTAGAATGTCAAGTTAAACGGATTGTGACGTGATAGAACGTAAGCGACTTATACCCTAATTTTAAACTAAAAATGGGTAATTATTTCTATTCGAATTCTTTATTTCAATTTCAATTCTTTATTCAATAAAAATAACAAATATAAACTGTTTAGTTGCAGCATTTGTTGTGTTATATTTTAAAATATTTGACCCTGAAGGTACTTTAATATATTTCACTATTAATAAAAGTCTCTAAAACTGTATGAAATAGCTCCAAATTCTGTATTAAAAACAAAATTAATAAAACAACCAATAAATGGAATAAATCTATACCCAGATTCTCTAACAATATTCCTAAACTAAAGCCTAAGCGAAATAACAAACCTTTTTATTGCCAACAATATTCTATGATGAGCAAGCAGAGAGAAATTTGCTTCCCGTTCGACCGCAACCTCATTTCAGTGATTACATTTTATTTTCAAATCGTTCCGTATTGACCTATTTGCATTAAAACATTTACAATTTCTGAGGTTTTTATACTGTTCTGAATATATGTTGAACATTTTATTGTAAATGATTCTTAATAAATATCCAATATTCAATGGTTTTCTAATGTGACATTATATTGCACTAAATTGTGAAAAAAGCAAAAAACATGCAATAACAAGAATGCTCATGGATATAAAACAATTTTGTGAATTGTTAGCTTCTTTTCGTTTATAAATTCCAATAGGCCTAATTAAATATGTTTGTAGATGCTTGTGCCTTGTCTTCGTGACTGTTATTATAAAACTTGGTATTAAACTCCCCCAAATATTGTTGTTTGCTTTGAGGTAATAAAAGCTTTGAACGTGAGACTTTGTGAAAAGCGCTACAGAGCAATCCGGTTATGGTGTCACAAATCGGTGCTCTCCAACAGTTGGTCAGTTTGGGCAGCGTTTTGTCTCTATAGATTCCTGAGATCCCAGTCCTTAGGTAAGACAACACTTTAGTGAATAGATGTTGCGTTACTGTGCGGACCGAAACCGCCACCTGTCACTTAGCTGTACAAAACCCCTAACCGTTGAGAAGGTTCTAATGCTATCTAAATGTTCTCCAGAAGAAAACATAGGCTCTTAGGGATCAATGTCATAGCCTAGATACGAAACCGCTTATATTTGCATATTTGTATATTGGGATGTGCATAAAAATAACGTCTAGACTAAGGTAGTATGTTTATTTGAAACGAAACGACGTCACGGCTATATATAATCTGTTTCAAAATCCAATGTCTATTAAACTTTATTTTATAACTTTAAATTAAATGTAATGCTTATTAAATATTGGATAAATATAAGAAGTCAACTAATAATGAGTTTTAAAACTTCCTCAATACTTGGTAGCCAACCTCAAATACGTAAACAGCCTGAATTTACTTTTAATGTTCAAAACGAATGAAACATTTACATTGGGAGGTATTTAATTTAAATTCTTTATGTAGGGTTGTGTTGAAATTTCAATTTTAACTCAAATTTATCTATTAAATCGTTAATTATTGCGTTTCTTAAATCGTTACCTCAGTTTTAAAAACCGAAGATTCCTATCTAAGTAGCGGAGTTGGGAGAAGAAACACATCGCTCAATATCAAACACAAAGTTTGTTGAAGCTTTTTCAATAATGAAAATAAAATTATACCCGCTTAACAGCTTCACCACAATTTTATGTAAGGCACTTCCTAAATTATTTTATCAAAGTTTTACCCAAATTAATTGTAAACATGGCCCAAATTAGTGGCGAATAATTTTATCTGAGCCTCTACAACCCCATAAATTACACAATTAGTTTTATAAGAGAAAATTACTCCCGCACTTTGTCAGTTTTATCTCGATATTCCGTTTTAAAAGTTTGCTCGCTTAAGTCGAGACGCCTTGTAAATGGTTAAGATCACAGCAGATGTGTCTAACTGTTAATAATAATTTACACACAATAGATGGAAGCTAAATTAGAGAAATTAACAGAAAGTTTTGAAAACCACCATATAAAAAAAATTTTAAAGTGTCAAACCTCATGGGTAGTGAGAGGTATTTTTATCCAAAGGTGGGTGGCAATTTATTTGTACCGTAATCATTATTTTTGAATTTATCTAGTTTGTCTATATTGTTCAAAACATGTCATTATTATGTTGTTTATGATATTGTCCAATTAAGAGATAGATAACTCATCACGAATTGATTATTAAATAATACACCACAACATACTAATTTTTGTAAATATAATTGTGTTATAACGCCAAGGAATATTAGAAACGTGAAGATCGAAGACTTTAATGCAACACTTTTTTCCATTTGTGGGTGATAAGTGATGGGAAAATGATGCAAGGCCACACATCCACCTGGAAAAAACAACGAGGAACACAGAAGTTTTGTCTCTTCAACACGAAATAGTAATCAATTCACCCAATTTAATAAATACCTTCTATTTTACACTCTCCTTATATATATCTTGCATAAATTTTCAATCGTTATTAAAATACGTTTTTATTCTTCCAATCAAGTTCAAACACATTTTTTTAAACGTATAGTGGATGACAATTGATGTTAACACAGTTTAATATTAATATTTATTCAATAATTAAATTATACAAATCTGGGGCTGGCTCTAGGTAGGATTCGTACTGAGTATCTTCATGTACGACGTCCTGCGCTTATCAGTACTGAGCCAACTTTCCACAGATACAAACAAACTTTTTAAAGAGCTATATGAAAAACCTCCATGGTATAACATTAAATTGTTGCCATGGTTACCACACAATATCATAAATAATCCTCTAGGATTAAATATGAAAGAAAAGAATAAAATAAACAAACCATTGGTTTAACGTTATCGAACCTGGCTTCACAAACAGACAATGCGAAAGGGAAACGAATAGACTACAATACAATGCAAGCAACGAAAAAAGGCGTATAATAGTGAAAAAATAAAAATAATAATCCAACACCGTGCATAGAAAGGTAAATGGAAAATTGCAAAGAAACTATCTTCCTATTTTACCATTTAATATTGGTATTCTAACACGTGTATATTCTTATTTATATTAATTGTATTTATAAAATATAAAAAAACGAAAATACATTTTTTCTTTGTATTTAAGTAGGAATTGACTTTAAAATTTTCAACACTTAAAACTATATCACTTGTTTATCATACAATCAGAAGACAAAAATAAATTAATAATATTTACGAATTATTTTTCTCTATAAATTCTACTAACAAACTTACAAAGAGCTCGTTAGATATTTAAATACTAAATAAGTGACTGATTTGCAATTTCCTTCGTAAACAAATAAAAAAAAAGATTTATTCAGAGTTCCCCTAATCAATTGAATCTAATGAGCTAGTTGTAAAAATACCGTAAAGCTTTTGAGTAGTCGCATGGTGTTAGTTTGTTGAGTCAGTATTAAAATTCCATTGCACTACTGTTTGTCTTAAATCAAGCCATAATTTTTTTGTGAAATATTAACTTGTGAGTAGATTTTATTTTGTTACTGCTGATGTTATAATCCAATAAATCTTAAATTATATATATATATATATATATATATATATATATATATATATATATATATATTGTAAAAATTTTCAATCGTTTATAAAATACGTTTTAATTTATCCTCTGAAGATCAAATACATTTTCCTTTGACTTGAAGAGGTTACATATTGATATTGATACAGTATTTTCAAAAATTCATTTTATAATAATTTAATTATTAAATCTACAAACTTTGATGCCTCGGTCGGATTCGAACTGAATGACTACATATTTGAAATTCACTACTCTGGAAGTGATCTAACTTTCCCATGCGCCAGTAATGTATTACACAAATATGTATAAGAAATTATAAGTGTAAGATTTCTTTAAATATAGACGTATTAAAAGATATTAATCAGTAAACCATTATAGATGACCATCCGCTTCACAAATTAGAAAATAAAAAAGAAAACGAGTAAATATAATTCGTTTTATATGTTAAGTATAATATAATAAATACAAGAGTAAGAAACAAAAATAATATGTCAACACCATAAACAGTACAGAGAGGAAAATTGTAGAGAATTTTCTTCTCTATTGTGCCACTTAG